>JAUMHA010004791.1:0-21248 GCA_032359765.1 Saxidomus gigantea
ATAGTTTTATCAACATTGGCCTATAGGTTTCAGAGGAGATGTCATTTGAATCAAAATGTTGACGGACGACGGACAATCATCGATCAGACTAACAACTACATATATGCAAACTGCAAACTTCACTGTGACCAGTCATGGGCATCACAAGCTTGAAAATGCACATTTTGACAAAGAACATAACTCTGCCCCCACTGGCGTTAAGGGCAAAGAAAACCACAATTGGTATATTTGACATGTTGACAATTTGCATGATCATAGTTTAGTTACTGTTGGCATTAAATGCCAGTTTGACCGAGTCAGGACCATCCCTTTCATCTAATCATCGACTCACGATAAAATCGAATGACGTTCCTAGATTTATCAGTACCCAACAAATATTCTAAAACGTGACTATAATTATGGGCACCTTTAATTCCAGAGGCCACATAAAACTAATGCAAACAATTGTCAATGCCCCCGCCGAGGCAATGTTTTTCTGTGTCCTATGAAAGGACGTTAATTCAATGAAAAATCAATGAACCAAAACATGCTGGTTATATACGCATCTCCTTTTGCTAGTGAAACTTCCACTGTAGAGGAATTTCATTCCGAGGTTACTGAGAAATAATAGGAATAGGAAGATATAATCAAAGAGCAACAACTCCGTGAAAAAAGCAATGAACCGGAACATGCTGATAATGTACTCAGCTCCTGTTGATAGTGAAGCAGTCTATGAAGTTTCAGTGAATTCAATGAAGTGGTTCCTTGGAACTATCCCGGACAAAAAAAGCATAGAAATGCTATACATACATTGGAGTGTGAAAAGAATCATCGAACCGGAATATACTTGCAATATCGAGCAGTTGCTGAGAGATATCCCGGACATGAAGTTGAACGTATATATTATGAAAAAGTAATCAAAGGGCAATAACTCTGTGAGAAAACTGGACATGCTGGTGATATACACATCCACTCTTGACAGTTAAGCAGAAGTTTCAATGACAATGAATTCAAGTCAGTGAGAAATACCTGACGGATGGACGGAGATCATTACCACGACTGACCATGTTATAAATGCATCAAAGCTTTTACACGTAATTTCAATTTAAGTTTCTCCATGTAATCCGTTAGTGTACATATACTATTTACGTGTTCGTCTTGAGTTTCCTCTAGTGTTCTGATGTATTGTTCTGCTCTTACTAGAATGTCAACTTTTGGTGTCTTTTCTTTTCCTTCAAGTTCTGGAATGGTGTCCCTTAATTCTGCGAAAAAACACGCCAGTTCTTTTCTCCTGTTCCTCTCTAAAGAATTATGCTTGGCCAAGGTGACTAAGAATCCCTGTAAGAAAAAAAGACCTATAACATGTGAAGTTAGTATCTGCAAAATCAATTAAGATAACCAAACTGTCACACATACTGTTATGATATGACAGAAGTACTTTCAACATTTGATCATGTACATTGCAGCTAGTATAGCATACAAAGGCAAATTTATTCATACTTGGTGCAAACTAGAACCGTCTCCTTAACTGCCGTATCTTTGAAGAAAGTAAGGAAGTGGAAGATGCCCTTTCCGATTCTGAGGGAATATTTTCATTTCTAAAACTTTTAATCCTTGTGGTAAATCGGTGATAACACCACCACTTATAATCTTTAAATTTATTACGTTCATCTGGTGGCCAGTGACTGTATGACATGTAGTGACATTCGCTCATCACTGGCATATTTGTCTTTCAATGACATCATAATTTGCTTTCATTTGCATGTTTTTCTTACTTTTCACGGTCTTACAAGACTTTATTTTTAACACTTAAAGAAAATCTAAACTGTCTTATTGACCTTTGCGTTAAATAAGAAAAACACATTTTCGTGGTAAAATTTTAAAACTTGCTATTTTCATGAACTTTAGATGCATAACAAAACAGAGAGAAAAAGGATTTTACCGGTGTTGGTCTCTCTATTGTGGTGTTTTCCTCAGATGTTAACTCTTTTGTTATGTTATTCTTACCAAAATAATTTTTGTTTGCCTTGTCGTTATTCCGATTTGATTTTTTGAGAAGAGTTTTCAGTCTTTTATCATTTTTGAGCAGAGTTTTGTGTCTTTTGACATCTGTGAGTAGAGTTTTCGTTATTTTATCGTTTGTGAGCAGAGTTTTCTGTCTTCTGTCATTTGTGAGTAGAGTTTTCTTTATTTTATCGTTTGTGAGTAGCTTTTTGTGTCTCTTATCATTTGCTTTAATTTCGTCACATGAACTGTTCTTTGGTAGGTGGTAACAGTGATCAAAGTCAATAAGTGTTTGCAAAGCAATAAATTTTGAAGAATCCCAATCATTTTCCACGTCCACATCGCTGCCTTCAGATTGTTCGTGTCTTAAATATACCGTTCGGCTACAATCGATATATTTAACACAGACACGAGTGTCCGTTTCCTGTGCTGTGACGACAGAATTCTTTCTTGCAGATAATGTATGAGAGTCTTCTGTTTCATTCTGAGTATTGGTAAAGTCTTCACAGTTCTCCTGTTTAACGTTATAGTACACATAGTCGCTACCACACACTGTATTTAAGTCTTTATCAATTGTATTGTCGAAATAATTGTCAACGGGCTCCGACTTTACGACAAAGTTTTGAAACATCAAAGCAGACTGTTCATTAGAAACTTGAACGGAAAAGTCTCCTTTTCTGTCTTGAAATTCAAGCTGATCTCCATCTTCATGTTCTAATTTGATTTTATCAATAGTCACTCTATAATGATTTTGGTCAGTTTCGTCGCCTGTTTCCATGAACTTGTCAGTTAAGGAAACATTAAAATTACGTGTTGAATTTTCAGCGGAGATCCCGTTTTCGCTTGATGCAAATGCCTTACGCACATTTTTCGACATTTTCTTCTTATCGCTTCTTTGTTTTCTTAAGGACTTTATACTTAAACCAAAGTCATGCAAGATAAAGTCATCTGATTTATAATTACGGTTTGGAAGTTTCCTCCGGACTGATGATCTAGAACCATTACTTGACCGAATTGTGTCCCCTTGAGGTATCACGAGGGTAGAACCATTTGAGAGAAGGTGATCGCATCTAGTCAGTCCTACATAAGGCGTTTTTGATTGAATAACAGAAATGGTATATGGCTCAATCTTCAAACAAGGCGGTGCAAGTTCTATTTCTTCATATTCAGATTCTGACAAACAATCACTGACATCGGATAACTCACTCTCATCCGAAAAAATGTTGGTTTCTATGATAATCTCTTCTGCATCGCATGTAAAAACCATGCAATTCTCTTGTTCGTCCATCTCTTTCAACACTGATCAAGTCGATCTAATGGTCTCTAAATGAAGGTAAGTTACAATATACCAGTATTCTCTCTAAGAAACATTAACAATTTTCTTTAATACTTTGACAGCGTTACAGCTTCGTGTATGTTGTAACACTGAAATTAAAAGAATATACAAACTTATAGAATCCAAACAGAACTAACGTATAGGACATACAAATGTACTTTAGTAAAAGTATATTAAAGAGGCTAGCTACTATCAAATATGTACCTTAACAAATGTTCAATCAAAACGGGTTATGTCCCGACACACCATTGCCTAATAAACAATTGGCCTGCATCCATTTAAGGAATATAGATATGCATGCCTACTAGTATTTGTATTCTTTATGGTAGTTTTCACAATCTAATGGAGAAGGCCAACATGGATGCAATCAATCGAACCATTAATTCACTGAATGAAGTTGTTTTCAAAGGTCAACGTAAAAGCCTAAACCTCTAGTTTAATAACTGGTTAACTAGGACAATTTACATTTTTGAAAACCATTAAAGCTATTAACGAAATGTGTGATCAAGTAATTTGCGAGATATTCTATTTTCGACAAAAAAGACAGCCATAGTGGAAGTAATAGAAGTGGTGGCTCAGAGTCTGTGACCTTGACCTTTATCTTTATGTGCTGAAAATTTGTGCCAATTTATCTAAAATCCTTTAATGTTAACAGAGTTACAGTCTGAACAGGAAAAATGTGTATAGCTTCTTCAAACTTTATCATATTATTTCAATAGAAGCAAGTATTAACCTCACTATTGTCAGTCAGTTTTTGCTAAAAGGATTTAATTGGTTGCCGAAAGTAGGTCAACCGCGTCGACCAATGTTTGATAATAATTCATATCAATTGACTGCAGACAAAGGATTTCAAATTTATTCAGCTTCTCAATTGTCATCAAATGTGATAGTTTGTATTTGTTAGACCTAACCACCAGTTACTAGTCAACTCAAGAGGTGGTCATATCCGTTATTAAGTTTTATTTTCAACCCCTAATTCACTTGGTCAAAATTTTCCATTATCCCCATTTTCTGTTAACTTTCGGCTTTCACACCAACCGATGCATAATGTAACACTCTTAAAACGCATATATAACAATGATTCCCCCGATTCATTTTCCTCCAAAACAAGAGATGTCCCTCAAGTGACGAATGCCCCCGAAAGAGGTGAGTCACAGTCTGGGTCCTTTCCATGTGCTCAATAAATGTGCTATGTAATTTTAAAATCCTTCCATGCATGACAAAGTTACCATGCATACAGTATTCCATTACTTTTAAACACTAAGTGTGACCTTGGCCTTAGAGGTAGGAACATGGTTCTTGCACAGAACACGTTGTCTTGATGTGCTGAACATTTGTGCCAAGTTATTTTAAATCAATTAATGCATGACAAAGTTATAGTCCAGACACAAATGTATGCATATATACAGGATTCCATTACCTATAAACTCTAAGTGCGACCTCGACCTTTGAGGAAGGGACGTGGGTCTTGCACGCAACACGACGTCTTGATGTGCTTGTCATTTGTGCCAAGCTATTTTAAAATCCTTCAAGACATGACAAAGTTACAGTCCGGACACGAATGTTTGCATATATAGAGGATTCCATTACCTTCAAACTCTAAGAGTAACCTTGACCTTTGAAATAGGGACGTGGGTCTTTCACGCCGCGACACGTCGTCTTGATGTGCTAGACATTTGTGCCAACTTATTTTAAAATCCTTCAATGCATGACAAAGTTACAGTCCGGAAACGAATGTGAAAGTAGGGACGCACAGTCGGACTGACGGACGGACATACGGTGCGATTTTAATATGCCACCCTTCGGGGGCATAGCAACAGGTTTGTGGCTATGGGATACAGGGACAAATTTACAAGTGGATTGAAGATTTCTTACATAATCGTAAACAAGGGGTAATGGTTGTCCTGTACCGCGAGTCTTTTACTGATACTAAACTTTATATAAAACCATTGATAATAAAGAAGACATCCAGTCGCTGCAAGAAAGCATTGATAGAGCCACAGAATGGTCAATTAGGTAGCATCTTGCCTTCAACACAAAAAAGTGCAAAGTCATGATAATTGGTAACAATCCAGGCGAAGAAAAATTTTACATGAAAAATAAAGAGGGAGTCCAGTCAGTAATTCAACAAGTACAAACTGAGAAAGATTTAGGTGTAAATTTTGATCCCAAACTTACTTTCAATAACCATGTAAATATAAAAGTAAAATTAGCGCACAGAAATAAAGGGTTAATAATGAAGACCTTTAATTGAATGTCAAAGGATATGTTTGTGATCTTCTATAAGGCGATTGGCAGGCCGCATCTAGAGTATGCTGTACCAGTCTGGTCTCCTAGATTCACGAAAGTGTTCGGAGAAGAGCAACCAGAATAGTTTAAAGAACTGTCCAATCGAAGTTACCCAAAGATAATGAAAAGTTTAGGTATCCCAATAGTCTTGAATATAGGCGGCATAGAGCCGACATGGTTGAAACATACAAAATTATGCAGGGTCTCGTTAGAATTGATAGGAATAAGCTCTTTCCTGTTCCCACAAGTAGGTCCCAACACATTCGTGTCAACTCGCACAAAATAAAAAAGTGAGGTCACGGGCTGTACTAAGGCGGGCTACCTTTAGTCAGAGGGTGGTTGATAAGTGAACAAATTACCAAATGATGATAACCGCATCCACAATTAACTTCTTAAAAACAGACTGAACAAGAAATGAGAGGGGGGCCAGAGAACTTTAATCCCAGCTGCTTAGCCTTACAAAATGCTCAGTATGGTGGACATTGAGAAAATTACTGATTTCATTTTACTTTTTACGGAGTATAAGCTTGCGTTTTGGTGCCTTGATTCCTGCGTCACTTATTTCATGATCTATATATTAAAACGTGATGATTGGGCGTTTTTATGATATTTCTGACACAGTCTTGCGAGAAATCTTTTATCACACTAATTTGATTATTTTGCAATCTGGTCCATGATTTCTTCCATCAGGATCCTCTTAGCTTTCATTCAGAATAAGTAAATGTAAAACGAGTTACTGGTCTACACAGTGGAACCAAATTTTCGGAAGAATGACCAATGCCAGTATAGTATAAGGGGAGGGACGTTATTTCGGTAAACATGGGGGAATCTTATGTAAAGTCATTCCAGTGAAAGATTTTAACAGGACTTGGAAAGGGGTTGTGTTCAGAGAGGAAATAAATTTTAAATATTGGTGTTCAGCTGTGGCTTAAACCACTTCGTCATTAGAATTATACATGTATTAAAGCATTTTTTCCGTTAAAACTTGATCTTTTCTTTACAAATACCGTATATCTGTTTTGACATAACTGATCATTTAACAGTGATTATCAAACCTTTAAAAACTGTTTTCAATCATGCGAATCAAGAATACAAAACAAAACTTTCATTTGAAGTCGTACTTAAATGTGCGATTCTGAAAAAAATGGATCGGGTTGCGAGTAATACTAATTACTACATGTATTTTATTTTTTGATATACAACATCCGGTCCCTTGCAGAAACAAAATGCTCTTTGTACCCTTTTTACTTAAATTAAACTTTCTGAAAGTTTTAACTGCTATTTTTTCCAGTCAAGAAGAACTTTGCAAAATTGTATTTGTCCGGATATGACGCAACTACTGTAACTTGTAAGGCATGACTGTACGTAGATCTACATCTATTCAGTTAGGATCTACATGCATTTCACTTTTTATTTTATCGCGTTGTGTTTATATAGATTTATTATCTATACCCATGCAACAATACTTAGAAATCATTATAAACGGTCAGTGGTGCTCAATGATAACTTTACCTTGAAAACTACTGTCCTTGATTTCGTTTTTAGTTATAACGTAATGCATAACAATACGTATTTACTTCCTGTACTGGTCGATTCTGGTGTTTTAGCGAATATACCTTAAAGTGACGTTCATATACATTGCAAAAAACTATATATCGCATTGAACAGTCCATATAAATCACCAATGTAAGAAACCAATGGTTTAAACACAAATGTCACACCCGTTTTAAAGGTGATCAAGCTCCACCTTGTGAGTTTCAAGTTTCTGTAAACGTGATCAAAAGATAGCCGGTAAATATTAAAAATGCAGGATGGTTGAATCTGTCTTTTTATAAATTATTTAAAACATAAAAACATTCACATACGTTACAAAAAAGCCGCTGTTCCTGTTTGGAATAGAGCATCGTGGCTACCTGCAAACGGCGTACTATAATTTAGGGGAGACAACTATCAGGCCTATACTTAGAATAAAATTGATATAACCACGGACTTTACCGGATGAATCTCTTGAATGTTAAATACATGCCCAAAGTCAAAAGTTAAAGCTTTGACAAACATATTTGTTTTCAGCAATATATAGCGTGACTGTGAGTCATTATCAATGGAAACTGTCGAAATAAAGCGTATATACTTCCGTTTTCAGGGCGGCTCTTTTTCTTTGGTTTGGTTTTTAAACATATTTCATTGTCAATATTGTATTTACATTGTATTCACAACATATAACACAATACATGTTTATATAGAGATAATAGATATATGGCAAAATAATAGACAGGTTTTAGTCACAAGTTCCCTTTACAATTTGACAGAGGTGTAAAACTTCTTCAAAACAATATAAATACAGTACGCAATGGGCAATTAATTAATTGTAAGCTCAAAACAAGTTTTGTTTAGTTACATCACTAATTACAATCGAGATAAATCGGAGAAAGGAATAAAAGTGGAGAAGGAAAGAAAGATATGAGAATGGTTGTCGGATGGCCTAGAAGTAAAAATGTTTGTAAATTAATTGTTGACAAGTTTGGTGTTTCTTATAAATTTTTGAACAGCAATGAAAATGGTTGTAATTTATTATTCTCGTTTGGGCAAGTGGTTGCTTCCAAACAAAAATAATAATTGGCAATTTACGAGGATGGAATTGTCGCGTTTCTACAAAGAGTTGAAGGCGTTCATCGGGTTATCGATTTAATGCAATGAAAGAAAAAATGGTTTGCATTTTCAGGAACATAACCATATGATAACAGTAACATAAATAGATCTAATTAAAACGTACGATAAAGATAGATGAAATCTACAGAAGAACGTAAACACAATACGATAATTAACAGAAGAACAGAACACTAGGCTATCTATCTTATCTATCTTGTCATGATACTGCCTCACAACTCTCACGAGTATTATGGGCAGGCCCGTGTACGCCGGATATTTGTAAAATGTAAAAAAATAACTGCAAGATAATTCTTTCAGTTAAGAGAATCAAGAAAGTTGAATATACCTGTAAAATATCAAAACATACTACCTCAGTAATGAATTGAAGCGAACTAGATCTAGTTTTACAGTCCCATTAGTATACCAAACCATGCTTTTTGTGCATCGTGGCTATCTTAAAAATAGCGTACTGTAATTTAAGAGAGGCAGCTTTTCTTGCTTGTACTTAATATTGTATTGTATATTTTGCATTATTCACAGTAATGACTTAAAGTTTGATTCACCAAAAAACAAAAAGTTTTCAGCGATAAAACTGTGAGTTGTGTAACTTAATATTTCCTTATGCGACTGAAACTCAGACTACTACCCAGCTAGCAAAATATATGGGACCCTTATGGGCCCCATGTAGATTTCTATATGGGCCCCACTTGGGTAGTCAATGTTGGGCCCACATGGAAAGTGCAACCGGGATTGACATGGGTCCCATATGGGGTAAGATATGGGTCCGACATACACACCTTCTAATTATCTTTTACATAAATTTGCAATCTTAAAAAGGAAAATAAGTTATTTTCAGTCCTGCTATGTTGTCAGTTTTACCGGCATAGAATCTATTTCGTTTTGAGAGAGATTTACCCGATATAGCGGTAGAATATTCAGTCAGTAGTCGTACAAAATCTTATCGTACCTGATAAAATAGAAAGTAAAATTATGTCTCAGTATTAGATTGATGCAATTTCTATCATTTTAAATAAACAAATTGTACAACAAAATGTTATAGTAGAGTGTGCATGGAATTTCAATGATTATGAAAAGGGTATTCTTGGGGTATGATTTATTGTGAAATCGTCTATGTAGTTATACATGTAATAGATGAAAATGTCTTTTGAAAGTAGAATATATATGCTATAAAGACATTTAAAAGGACCAAGGAATGAACCTTGTGTCAGTCCTTTCTATATAAAAACGAGTACCTGGCAAAAAATCTATTGAAAATCTTATTTGTTGTGTTCGGCAATACTTAGCACGACTAGTGAAAGGGCTGGATAGTCATTCAAAAACCTTTGATAAGTGGTTGTGCATGTCAGTGATAAAAATAAATTTCTGTCTTATGTGTGCTGCAAGACCTCCAATGGTATAAATTGTAGACTGTTATCTGTACTTTTTTGTTACTATGAAATATCTTATCAAAATATTTTGAAAGTTGGGATGAAATATATACCTTTCGAAAAGTTTAAATCACAGTTGTGTTACATTAATGAAGACCATGTTGGTACATTCTCCACTGTTATTTGAACTTGTTCAAGCTCATTTTGGGAGAGGCACTTGTACATTTAATTAGTTCCTTTAGAATTTCGGTCAAACTTAGCCAATTAACAACTTTCTTATACTGTTGAGAATGTAGCATTTATATGAAATTTATCAAATACTATATTTCTGCAATTTATGCGACCTGCACAACTCATTGATGATATTCCCAGGCGTTGAATAAATTTGCTTTAAGGATTCTTTGCAGAGCTGCTGTCAATATAAACAGTTTATCTGTCTTCCAAAAGTCTGAGTTTGCCCACAGTTACATGGAGTTTGGACCCCACAAAAGTTATTTATATATATGCTTAATAGTCATTCCGGTGTGCTTTATAAAAATGACTTTTGTGGGGTCCAAACTTCATGTCATTGTATGCTTGCCTACTACATACATTGTAACTATCTTTCCTGGAAAAAGATATAAACAAGTTACGTTCAAATTTTACTTATAATGAAGGTTCTTCATTTGCAATTTTTCATAAGTATTTCTGTGTTTCACATTTTAGTCATTTGTTGTAAAATTAGATGATTATGTGTACATGTATGAAAACATCAGAAGCTTTTCTAAATTCCTCATTCCGGTTTGGAAGTTAGCTGATTCCTCAGTACGTCTGCATGGTAGGTACATGTTCGACAAAATTCCACTATGATAAACTTAGGCATATCAAACATCTCCATGTATTCTTCAACTGTTTTTTTCCAGGCTGCATTGGTTAATATTGACTGTCCATATAGTTGTTGTTCATATTTTTTTTTTACATGTCTAATTTGTAACGCGAGGGATATCTTACTTTACTTATCATTTCAGATTATTCAAGAAAGTCTTTGATTACCATTTATAAACTTTGAAATGTTTGACTTCTTATACTTCTATTAATTACCATATAGAAAAATGAATTTTCACGTAGTAATTGATGAAAACATTTTTCAGTTTGCCCACTGACCCCAGACTAGGTCAATCCAATACTACCCTGAAACACCATTCTTTTCAAATTGTATTTTCACGTACGGAAGGTTGTAAAAGAGAAGCATCTTGATGCGTTTGTCAAACATCACTTGGATGATCCATTCACAGCTGAATACCACAATATCATAACTAAACAAACAAACATTGAATGTTTAAATGTCCAGCTATATTCATCAGACTATATCTAATAAAACAGCAAGGTGTTGCAAGAGTCTCAAGATCTTCTTCAGTCGTTCCTATCAGTACAAGAAATATGTCTTATACTTTTAGACCAGATCTGTATGAACTCCCCATCCAAATACGATAGTATTCTTGGAAACAATTTGAAACCGAAGTTTTAATATCAAGCTTCTCATCTTTTTCAGCGGTTGTCAAAGGCTCATGCGTTTTGTTAATGGAAGGCGTAATTGGATTTATCATACTATGTTTTCTTAATACCTCTGAAGCTTTCCTAGGGTTTATACTGTCAACAAAACAAACCTCTGCACTGCACAGTAATAATTGTTTATCTTCCAGTATGTTGGGACCAAACCTTTGGCAGGCATCTGATTTGTCTAACTAATGTTACTTTTGTTTGCTCCTTTAGTAGGCGTCTTAATTAAAATATAGTTGTCAATTTTATCACTATATTTTCTTGAAGCTTATCTTTAATGTTTCACCGCAATTTTGTGTAAGGGGCTAATTAAAAAGTAGGTACGGTAGAGTTATGGTTCGTTAGCACTGCACTTCCCCTCATTGCGCTCTATCACTGTATGAAGTTTCAAGTAATTCCCTTTAATACCTTTGCAGTTGTGCTCCCAACAAGAAAACTCAATAAAAGGAGAATATTATAAAATAATGTATTGTGAAATGTTTAAAGCAATAACCATTTTGTATTGCATGCAATTTGAACAAATGTCATTCAGTACTTTTAGAATTATGCTTTGACCAGAAAATGTAACTAAGGGAATAAAAAAAGTGTTAGTTACGGTTCTTGTGCACTCCACTTCCCCTCATTGTGCTCTTTCACTGTATGAAGTAATTCCCTTAAATAAGTCTGCAATTATGTTCTGGACAAAGAAGTGGGGACGGATGGACAAACGTGTTCATTTCTAAATGTTCCAAAGTTCATTCGGAGGCATAAAGAACTCTACAACACCAAATTAGCAAAGATGTATAGAAATCAACTTGAACAAAGTAGATAATTTACACATTTAATCATCTATGAAAGCATACACAAATTCATTCAGAAACAGTACAAGCACACACCTGGCAGTGATAATAAAGGATAAGAAAACACATCTTGTTTTCTAGTTTTGAACTGACTGCCTATTATACATGTATAATGTCCTCTGCTGTAAGTCAAACACAACCTCCTGACAATTTCATCAAAAAGACTGTTTTACCTTGTACTCTGTGTCCATTATATAACATCTAACCCTAACAATTATTCTCAGCACAAGCATATATTTCAGTAATAATAAATATAGACAGATCTTTAATACTACACATTGGTGAAATGAGGAATGAGTTATACATCTGTGACGGTTTGCTACGACTGTGACTGAGTGGACAGTTTCTGTAGGTAAGAGACTAGATCCTCACAGTATTTCTTTGATCTATGTTTGTGTTTAGCTGTCTCCACTTCCTGTATAAGCATACCTGGTAACAGACTACCTGCTTTCTTCAGAACACCTGAAATTATAAAGCATTTTATGGCATTTATTGTCACATCTTCATTGTTTAAGGAGCAAAAATCTTCACATTTACCTGTTAGAATGACATAAAATCGTAATTAATAAATACCTACAAAAAGTTTAAAGTGCCCAATGGTCAAATATCTAGACAAATATTGAAGCAGTGCATATGCATTGTGCAGCATGATAAGTTTAAATATGCCTGAACCTGTGTAAGTAGTCATCTAAATTAAATTGATGCTAACTTTAGCATGTATAAATTTTTAAACATGTAAGTTTTGGGGTAATATGCATGTTACCAGTATGAACTACTACTGATATGTAGAGGCCAGTGTGTAAACAAAACAGTTACAAACGACAGCTGATGTGACCTCAAGCAATTTGTCTTAGGTGAGTTAAAGTAATGCCTTTTTATAAATTATTGCATAACTAGATTGTGTCCATAGGGCACTTGTCCGATGCCAACACTTTCCACCTTTGTCACAAAATAAAGGCAGGGTTCCATAACTTTGCTCTCACGGAGTGACGATATCAACAAAATTTTGTCCAACTTGATGTGATGTAAATAAAATTTGAGCCTTCCATTAAGGAGCAATGCATGCTGCAAAATCACTATATGGAAAACCCCTATTATGACCATAACTCAGCATTTTCTGTTCCCCCGATCTAAAAACTAAAACCCAAGTGCACAACTTCTCATCCCAATGAACATTTGTGTAAAGTTTGGTGACTCTATGTCAATTGCATGCCACAAACTTACCTTATAGAATGACATAATTACTGATGTTACTGGATCAATATACAAACTAAAACCCAGGTGCACAACTTCTCATCTCAATAAACATTTGTATGAAGTTTGATAATCTAGGTCAATTAGTGAAGGAGCAGCGTGTTGCGCAAAATGTTTGGGCTGTATGTACAGACTGAAAAGAGCAAATTTATATACCCCTCAAAGGGGGCGGGGCATAAAAATACAAAGTTAATTTAATGGTAGTGAAATGAACTATACCTAAAATTGCTTCCTGTATTTTCTCATCTGGATCATCAAGATGAATCAACAATCCTTTATACATGGCTTCTAGATGAGCTCTATAAAGCTGAACATCGTATGCTTGTTCAAAACTGTCCAGGTATGCCAGGAATGTCTTGGCCACTGTCAGTCTAATCTCATCACTACTGTCATCTAATCTTTTCAACAACTCCAGGTACATATTGTGCAGCCGATCCTGGTTAACATTTGGACCAGCAAGATCAAAAGTACGGGTCATAACCCGACAGGCTACCAGCCTGGTTCCCTTGTTGTCATCGTCCATACTTGATAACATCTGGGTGATGAAGTTATCTAACACAGATTCCAACTGTAAACAGTTATATGTTACCAGTATTTTCATATGTCATAAAATCAATATTTGAACTTCTAAAATCTATAACAATACTTTAGCTTACTAAGAGTGAAACCAAAATATGAACACTGGGGAAGTTCAATAGACAATTTATGGATACAGTAACAGATGTATCCATCTGAAAAGACCCTCATGAAGAAGATAAAGTTTACAGTCTGAATGTTTCAACTCATACTCTTCAAGTGCAGATAAAGATTTTTTGGAAGCCTAAATAATCACAGTTTACACTGTTTGCTATTCAGATGTTAATTTGTAAAACTGAATACCTCTAGTTCTGTCTTCTCGTTTCAAAAATGTTTAGCAATCTTCATACAAGTGTGTTAACACTGCAAAAACATTTGAAACAGGTTTCAAGATCAATTTCCTGTCTAGTGAAATTAAGCCTGAATATTTTTGCAGAAATATATATACAGGTCATGTGACATGCTTACCTTTTCCTTTGTAAGAATACCACTTTGTAGAAGTGCCCATGCACACGATACTGCAGTGGTTCTTATTGCACTAGCCACTCTACCTGCCTTCCACACACAGTTAGGCAGAATCATCTCTCTGACAACAATTTCTGCAAAGTCAGCGAATTTATCGCCGGAATCTACCGTGTCCTTACAGTTCATCATCAGATGTGAAAGCAGGGAGAAAAACTTGAGACGCACTTCTGCATCTTTCTCCGGATTGAAATTTGCTGTAAGTATTGGCATTACATCATCCAGCAGATCACCAACCACTGGACCTGAAAATTTGCAATCAAAAGGTTAAATTTTCATATGAAAAGCATATGCCAGTAAAAGTGAGAGCTTAGTTTCTTGAAAATTCTGACAGAAAAAGGACTGGTCGGAAGAAATTCACTGCTAGCCTGAAAATGATATCTTTATGGAGTTTCATTTAAAGTTTTAACCTCGTACAGGGTGGCCACAAAATTTTAAAATCAAATTCCCTGATCTAGTTTGATTTTCCCTGACTAAGTGTCCTGATAGTATCACAACAGTGCCTTTGTTTTGAAGTCATATTATGATCCAAATGTTGTCACACTACTGTAACTACATGTATATTCTTCTTTCAATACATCCTAGGCAGGGTACCTAAATAGCCCTTTCAACTTTAAAACTGGGGCCTAGTTCACCTTCAAAACTAACTTGAATTTTGCTTATATTTCACGTAATTAACTCCCTTTAAAAGATATACATTACCATATATCAGCATTCACAATATTTAAGCTTCAATTTTGCACCATTATTTGATATGGCTATTCAGGGTAACATAATTGTAGCCTCAGTGAAGTTTAGCTCACTTGAAATCTGTTATTTTTGGATCAAAATGTTTCACTGCACACATTGGGTTATGCAGTTAAATGTTCATTAGAAAATGTGAAAATATGAAAGGAACAACATTATATTAATAACCCACCCATCAAGATTATATCATCAATTATTTTGAGTTTTAGGCACATTGCTGAAGACAGGTATAAAATATGAATATCCTAACATTATTAAAACATAGTTTGTATAATGCCCTGATTTTGCCAATTTTACTTGCAGCAATATTTTTACCATTTTCCCTGTTTTCCAGAGCTCATAGCCACCCTGTTGTAAAAAAATTAGGTTATTGGAGAACTAGGGACCAAAATATGTTGTCAACTACATGAAATAACAATTAGTGCTGGATTAAGAGTTAAAAGCTAGTCTATTTTGGTGAGAAAACAACAATACTTTCTGGCTTTCTATAAATGTTAAAACAGGCTTAGACTGTTCCTACCTGCTTCTAAAATGAGCACATCAAAAATAAGTCTTTCCACAGAATGTGTTGTCCATACTGGGTAGGTATCATGAAAACTGTCCAGCAGTGGTTTTGTATGACTTTTGTATAACTCCCTTCGACTACTAAGACCCTGTAGACTGGCCAACTTATCTAATAGTTCAAACACCTACAAAACAAAAAAATATTTGGTATAAATATTTCATAAACTGTTAAGATAGACAAAGAGTCACTACTGTTCTTGGTGTTTAACCCTGTTTTCAAAAGTAGTTCAGTTATTTAGAGATAGACAGTTTTCCTAACCATTGTTCCTGGAAAGAACCAGTACTATGCACTCATCTTTTGTCCCATAAACTAAAAGAGTCAGCTAACTGAGGTTTGTTACAGGTCTTGAACCAATGACCCTCAATCAGTAGTTTCAATTAGTCTCAACCAAAGAGGCAATTAATGAATGAACAAGCTTCAAGGCCTGTCATGGCTGACTGAAATGAAACCAAAGGAATATACCAAGCAATTTCTTTTCTAATAATGCAAACTTATAAACCAGTTTAATCCCCAAAGATATATGTGTAACATTTTTTGCTTTTGATTGGTACATAATAAATGATGGTATAACATAATAAGCTGCCCAATCAAATGTAATCATAATGTTTCTTATCCTACCTGACTGCTAGGCCAGCGCTAGCCTACTTAATTTGGCAATCAACAAAGTAAGGAAATCATGCTAAATTATAAGAGCAACTTCAATGGGAAAATCATGAAGACTGAGCAAGACTGGACCTGATAAATATTCTTTCAGCTGATAATTGTTTTAAAATTAAGCAAGTTATTTTCCATAGGAGTTACTTAAATATGTGAGAAGCATTTTGACCTGAAACTGTGTTGTTCCGTTCATTGAATGTTTAGCCATTTACTATTTACAGACACAACTAAATGCTGAAGTAATTACCTTCTCTTTGATGAGGTCTCCTTGTTGTATAGCTAGGATAGTGTGTAGAATGTTGAACACAGACTGGCTTGATTGTGTAGACTCTACAATGTCTACACCTGACACATTCAGTAGCGATTCTAAACATGACAACAGCTGAATCTGTGCAGGAACCTAGTGTAGAAGCAAAAAACATTAACAATCCTCTGATTCCTAAGTCATCAAATCAAAGTGCAAATGTACCAAGCTTTAATAAGTAATTTACATCTGGTATTTGCATCAAATGTGAGTGAAAGTGGTCTTATGGTTATACAGCTCAATCAACAATAAAACAATTCAAACAGATGCAGGTCACTTTAAGATCTAGGTCATCTTGCAAACCTACAGATGCAGGTCACTTTTAGATCTAGGTCATCTTGCCCAACAACAAATCTCATAATAAAAGATTTGAATGCAGAATTTTATCACAGTAATTAATTATAGCTTTATTACAGATAGAATCCAACAGGAAGAGTACTGGAGTACTGAGTGACGCCTTCGATGAAGAAAGATAAATGCTAGAAACTAACCTGAATACTCTGGCATACATCTGGCATATAGAGCGTATCGAGGATTGCCTGTATGTAAGGTTTCAGATCTGCTCTTGCTGTTCCACGTACAACAGCTGCAAGCACCATGATGGATGTGTAATGCTGGGTATTTTGAACACTTTTCAGGATGAGTTTACTCCAAATTTCAACTTCAACAAAGTAGCCGATCAACTCTGCAGATCTTTGAATCTGTAATAAATGTATGACAGAACAAGTTAAAAAGTTGAAACTTTTTGCAAAACCTAAACAACATGAACAAAAGTTCAGACTATATTCTTATAGAAATGTAGAGAAAATATATACATGTATCTGCTAAAAATTTCATATTCATGTTTGAAATTTGCAACTTGTGCATTGATATGTGAATATGTAGCACTAAGTCAGAGTCACATGATGATCTTTGTCAAACTGAGCAGATAAAGATGTAAATCACTAAGTTACATACATGTACATCCTACATACATTTAAACTTTTTATTGTTTTAACCCTGACCACTGCTAGATTTCTAAGATGGACTTATCTATCTTTCAATTTAGACAGCATCATTTACCACTGAAAATTTATGAACTGAATCGCCACATACATACAACTTGATCAAAAAAATGGGCCTGTTGCAACGGCAGAATCACTCACAAATTAGAACCACTGTAGGGTAACATTTAACCACTGTAAGAAAGTAAGCCGACACAACAGTCATGTGTAAAAAAAAAAGTTTTTACATCTTTCACAACTGACTGTTCATCATCAGAGCAAGCCTTGTACATTCCAGAGGTGACAAGCTCCATATGTTGAGTAATGTACTCTTCACAATTGAGTAATAGATAGTACAGGAGACCAGCTGACTTTTTACGTGTATCTGCCACCCAGTCAATCACGTCTCTCATCAGGCCTGGCAGTATTTTCGACACATGACGCATCATCAAAGTACGACATCCAATATTTGGTCTCTCCACTGCAAGCAGATATTTAAATGTTCTTATAGAAATCTATTGTCTAAATATGAACTGACTCATGAAATAAATGACTTACAATGTATATGACAAATCATTTTCTTCTAAATGGTCAAAGTGCTACCATTTATAGAGCACAAAAAACATGTCAAGACATGCCTACCTCCTGGTGGGTAATGTTTAGGATCTGGTTTGGCAAAATCCACTTTATCTTTCAGATCATCCTCATTTTCGTTGGCAAACTTTAGTCCTGTAAAATTAATCATGGCGTAAGTAAAATTGTCTTAAACAAAAAAGTAACGAGATAGACACAAAATAGGAAGATTGACATTTGGAATCAAACTTGGAAGTTTTTTGTACATGTATAATGATCTAGACAAGAGGAATGTTGTGTACTGTGACAACACCTTAAACTGACCAACTGAAATGAACAAGCCATGGTACAATGTAAACTCCTGTAAATCATGGAACAGAAATAATTATAGGTCAAGAAATCCAATATTGACTGTGACATTACATGTTATTAACAGTTTGTGTTGATATGGTTTGCTACACAGGCTCAGTTCTAAAACATTTCATCCAAGTTTCATGAAAATCTTTTGATATATAAAAAAAGCCCAGGACTTGCAAGAAGAAACAGAGACCAAGTCTTCAGGCTAAAATCTTGCCAATCTTAGAAAAATAGAGAAAATACTCAAAATGCAATCTGGGTGTATACATTGGCAGCTGAATTGCCTTGTGTCAAATACCTACAAATTCCAACTACAGATTTTTTCAGTCACTACAATACATACTAATGCCAGCATTTCCCTTCTTATTAACATGATTAAGCAAGTATCCTCACCAACATCATGCCAAAGAGAGTCTGCCATCTCCCTTATTTGTGGCTGTTCATCTGACAGACCTGTGAGAAGCAGCGGCATAAGTTTGTTCCAAAAAGAATACCGATCAAACATGTCCAACATCCAGTTACCCACAACCTTGATCACTGCCATTCTGACTGCAGAATTCGAATCAAACAATCTCTGTGCCAAATGTGACACAATGGTATCAACTGGCTTGTTGCTACCATATTGTATTACATCTCCTGAAAAACAGAAACCACACTACATGTATCAGTACTTATATCAACAACATTAAGTCACATACGGTTTGGGGCTGAAAGAGAGCGGCATTGTAATTAAAACGTTTTGGGCGTCAGAAAGTTCTCAAAAAGTTAATAAGTAAAAAACAAAACAAAAATTCAAGCCGTGACCGGAATGTGGACACTGCAAAACACTGTGTTTGCGGTGATAATTGGTCACCGTGATCCGACACTTTAATTCGGGCGACAGATGACTCTGGAGGAAAATTTGGGTGACAAATTCTTGAAATAACTGGCAGATGTATGAGATTGCTGAAATGACATTGATTGTGTGTTGTAGTGAAATGTTACTAGATGTTATTGTAGTGAAATGTTACTAGATGTTATAGTTTATAATGCTTTGAACACATTTGCATGGTTTGGTACGTGTTCGGAGTCCCTATGCTTCTGTATGGTATGTTTTCAAATTCTGAATGATGAATGGTTATTTAAGTGGGGTACATCACTCATCAACTTTTCGTCAACAATGTGTTTTAAGAATGCTGTGGTAGTTTATTATAGAAAATTAAAGGTGCAATATCTTTTATGCAAAGTGATATAAACTGACCTTATCCTGTTAACTTTGCAAGGCTACAATTCCATAACTAAATATGGTCAACCGGCACAATAAAAAGACCAATTTAGTTATGGAAGCCAGAACTATATACAATAATATAGGGACCTGTTATGAACGTACTAAAAGCAGTCCAGTCGTGAACATGTTTGTGGATAAATCCCCATTATAGGCAGTGCCTTATTTTATATTAAAATTGTTAATTATAAACAATATGAAAGTCAAATTATTTTGACAAAGATTTTGTACTGCTATACATACCTATTGTATAAACTACAGTCACTCGAACTTTTGAGTGCTGATGTGCTATTGTTTGCAACAGTGGTTTGACAAGAGATTCTGATTGTAAGTGAAAATGTTCCGGAACATTTTTTGCCAAAATAGAAGTACACTCGCATGCTAGCTTCTTTACATCTGGAAATGGATCTACAATAATGCGCTGAAATATTTTCATCATATCATCCAAATATACTGCAATATTTTTCCCAGAACATTCTAGAATTTCTTTCAAAAACTCAACTAAAAGCAATCTTAGTTCTTCTGAAGGTTCCGTGATTTCTGGCTGACCAAGTCTTTGAACTATTACAGGGATAATATAAGGCAGGTACTCTCCTGGCTTTTCTACTATCTTCAAGAACGCTCGAATGATATCTAATGATATTTCTCTGCATTTTTCTGCAGGATCCGAAAACTCTTTCAACAAAGGTTTCAACAATTCGTTCAACACTGGCTTAATGTCTGGTGTATCTAGTGGCGGCTTTTTAGTAACAGTGTCTTTGCGAATGTTTTCTAATGCTTTCCTGCGAGACATTTTATTTTCTTCGCTTAGGGTATTAAGGTGGCGTGCTAATCCTTGCACGACCGCATTGGAATTTTGGTCAACGGCAGCCATATTGTTTGATCGCACAACGCCTCGTTTTGAAGTAGACTGCTTTTCTTGTGTTTTTGTATCATTCGATAATGTTTCAAAGTCACATTTGTAAATCAGTCTAGTTCGGTTTGGGGTAAAAACCTTACCAGCCCAGACCACGGAAAGAGCCGATCGTTCTGGAAATTTCCGTCGACCTGCCTAAATGTCCGACTCTTTGCTGGTGACTGCATCATCTACCGAGAAAAACGCTCAGCGAGAGACACTCAGATCCCCCAAGACGACCTTAACAACCTAGAAGGGTGGGAGAGGAAATGAGAGATGTATTTCAATGTGGGCAAGTGTCATATTATGCAGGCAAACGGGGTCCTAATGTAACCAAATTATCTTTCAGTGTGATACCAACAAAGCATTAACGTCGACCGGTTACTAAATTTTATTATACCTCCAGATAAATCCCAACCTTGCGCAACAACTGCTGACAGACTAATCCCCTATTTTGATTTGATTTGAAAGAGATTTTATCAAGGTCCGTCCAAAAGCTAAATGTTTAGCTTATGTTTTGGATGAGAC
>JAUMHA010004902.1:0-21234 GCA_032359765.1 Saxidomus gigantea
TCTCAAAAATGAAATTTTCACTTGGGACTAATTTAGCACCCTACGACCCGGAAGCAAAACAATACCGGTGTGACACCTTACTGTATTTTTGTATGTAAAACTAAAACATACGGTCATTTGACCGTAGATCAAAGATTTTCCAATAGATTGTCCCCTTATCCACAAGACTATATCACACTAACCAGATGAGGAAGATTATAATCAATAATGTAAACAATTTTACAGTTTGCACTACTTTCTGGTCCATTTAAATATTAATTGGATTATCTTGCGGGGAATTATCTGTTTTGGACGTAAACACAGGTACTTGCACATCTCTGCTAGTGTAAAAGCCTAGTTTCAAAACCCGATATGTTTAGTATACACGGAAGACAAAAGTAGTGACAGTCAATTCAAAATGATAATACCTGACAGGTGTATATACTTGTGTATACATCATATGCATGGAAGTAAAACGTAGTGACAGTAAACTCAAATAATAATACCTGACAGGTGTATAGTTTCGTACACATTTATGGAAAAAAATGTTTACCTACCTACCCTATTTTTTTCAATGTCATTGGAAACAACCACTTTTTTTAGGCTTTAGTACTTTCAGTGCTTTGATACGAAAAATTACGATAAAAGATTTACCTGTGGTGAACAATCCTCTTTCAATTTCCAATAACCTCTGACAATAAGCAGATCAACAATTATCAAAAAGACAACTGATTTCATCGTTTTTCTTTTTCCAGCATTAAATCATGTTGAAATAACATACCTTTCCTAGTCCCCGTAAATAAAGTTTGTTTACTACTGCCTAATAGATGATTGGTTGGTTGGTTAGTTGTGGTAACTGCTCCGTTCCGTTTTGTACCGTACCGTACTGTACAAGTAATTATGTCGATGAAGAGCAATTTATCGGCTTATATTGATTATTGTACATAACACCGACTTTGAATAAAACTTGCGTTCTTGAAGGAGAATATATATTTTATAACCCTGGTTATTTAAAGTTTAAAGAATTTACTGGTACTTTAACAACGGAAGGTGGACTGCGCAACACGATTAAAACGATGATAAGCCATTCTTAAAGACTTAAATTCGACTGTTTCACAGTTGACTCGATGTTAAACTATTCTTATAGACTTCGACTGTTTCACAGTTGACTGTTGTTTCGTCAAGCCCATTCCATTCTGAGATAGTTCATTGAACGTGACTGTGTATAATCTATAAAAAACCTACTTAACAATCTGAAAATGAGGTGGTAGGGTGGAGTACGAGGTGGTGGGGATTCGAAGGTGGTGGAGTTACACATACTGTAGATCTCTTGACACGTAAATGCGTATTAAAAGTTTCCGTGTGACGGAGATGAATTTATTGAAATATAATTATATTTACAATGTTAATAAACAGTGCTCGACGCTGACAATTGATTTGGCATAAAGATAAAATGCTACATTTGTTTTATTTTGTAATTTCCGGTCGGACATCACGAAATATCACTGACAATAGAAGACATAATGCAAATTATTATCTTTGTGAAGGGGAAGCAATTTTCTTTTGACATAGACATCACAAATGATATGTACAGTGTCATAAATAGTTTTCTTCATGCTGGTTCCAATCTTTTCTAAACACTTTAAAGCGGAATCACAGGGGGCTTAACAGATCTGTATATTCACAGTAGGGGTCTTGGTCAGTGACAAACTAGCTTCTACAGTATGACAATAATCAACTACTGCATAGCTGCTGCTGCAGTGACAAAACCATGGCAAGATAGTATAGAACTAATAACCTTAAAAGTTAAGAAAAGTAATTTTTCACTTGTGCTTTTTATACACATTAAACATATATAATGCATAAGCATCAGAAAAATATTAAAGGGTAAGCATATTGTTAATAATGTAATACAAGAAAGGTCAAATTGAGTAAAATGTTGCGTTATGTAGATAAATTACTCAAATAAGTTACCCTTGCTATACTCTAGGAAAATTGTACGATATTTCTCTGCAGCAAACAGCTAATTCATTTTGATGACAGTCGTTAATAAAAATTAAAAACGTTATAAAAATCTGCATTTTATATTATTCTTTCATAAACGACACATTTATTTTCAATAAACTTTTTGAACCGTCACAAAAAAACTCGATATAGGTCTGATATGATCTAAATTTTCATAGTTTTCTGAGACAGGTATATACAATTCTCAAATGTAGATAAACACCGTTCTTTTAAACCAGCAGAAACCACTTTCAGACTAGGTTAAGAGTTATAAATTGGTAAACAGGGTCATTCGGTACAGTCTGATAATGGTGAATACTAAAGGTCAGATGATCCTATTGCAGTCCGGCTCAGGGATTGGCTGCAAAAAGTGCAGTCCGCCTCAGGGATTGGCTGACGAAATTAAAGGGATACCCGTAATATTAAATGAGACATTACCTGATTGGTTGAAAAGGTGTTTACAAATGAAAAATAATTTTAAAAAATAAAATGCAATGTCTGCTGTACGCGAATGAGTATTTTACGACTGCTTTTCATAATATATAACACTAAAACCGCCACGCATTTAAATAAAAGATGTACACATGCAACCTTACCCGACTCTGTGGTGGTTATCTCTATGGTGTCCGAGAGACTAGTCTGATCGAAAAAAAAGCATTGGTCAGCACTCGATAGCACGGACCTACAGTCGGTGTCGATAGGTGGGTGTGATACATGGTTACCTTTTGACTAAATTTATAATGGAAGTCAATGTGAAAATATTTGACCTAAAGAAAATTTACAAAAAATGCATGTTGTAAACGTATTTTCGCGACACAGAAAGCAAAGATATGACTTATGAAGGACGATTTCCCAAGGATTTAAAAAGTAGAGGATACCGTCACAAAGGGTCATTGACTGACGATTGGGTTATGTGAATGTGTTTTTTTTGTTGCAATATCATTATGTTCTGTGCTTTCTAACGTCGTTCTGTAGTTATGACAGTTTGTTCTGTGAATGTATCTTCTCATGCTGTACATTTGTCAGTATGCTATGTGCATTTAATAAGTCGTTCTTTATTTTGTGTATACTTTACGTAATAGAGGCAAAATAGAGAAATTTATACAATATATAGAAACCCAAAGGAGGGAGCGCTAGCGATCGACTGGGTGTCTATGTTGGATAAATTTCTCTATTTTAGCCTCTGACTTAGTGTTTGCCCTACATTTAGAGTTTATTTACTTCATTTTATGACGTCATGCGCAAACAGGTCTATAGTCTCGCTCTATTAAGATAGAGTGATACATACAATAACCTGTCAGACGTTTATGGCAAATAGACAGGGAACATTTTAAAATTTTAGACATTTTTTTTGGACAAGAATGTAGGGCAAACACTAATTCGTGCTATACATTTCATATGTCGTTATGTGGATACTTCTTCCAATAATTAAAGCAATACCGTGTGACGTAATTGGAATTAGGCGCGTGCAGTTCTTGGCGAGTTAATCGCGCTTTGTCTGAAACTGGCATGGATACAGAAGCAACTTCACAACCTCCCGAAACCGAATTCTCTTACCACTGTTTGTAAGACAAAGTCTGATCAGGTCATCGTCTGCAAGACCCTTACATATTGAAAATGCATCTATTTTCTCTTTCTGAAAATTGCTTTTGTATGTCTGCATGACCAATTTCCTCGACTGACATTGCGAAGAACTAAACGCGCCCATCCCAAATTAATTTACGCGGTGTCGCTTCAAATAACCACATGACAATAAAGAACAAATTGCCCAAGTTTCATTTGACTAGCCTCTGTTATTCTAGAGATATTACAGGATTCAAGTAGGATGGACGGACGAACTGAATGACATACAGAGGGTTAACCTTTAGTCCCCTCCGGCGAAACCCGTATGAGAATTAGTCTAACACACAAGGATATGCTTTTAAGTAGCGTGGGTCTTTCATAAAAAATAAAAGGAAATACGATGGGGGACACCCTTCTCCCCCGGCGCATCGGGTATTCTAAGGACCCAAGGCCACTAATGCTTTTCTGGCAATGGCAATTTTGCATTTTCAATTATCAAAGGGCCTCAACTCGTGTTTCTGAAGCAATTCTACTGAAAATCAAGGGGCATCAATATTTTGGCAAAATTTTATCAAATCCGCAAAATGTGAATTATATTGTGTAGTCTTGACTGGCCCTAGGATTTCTCCTCAGGCGAAACCGCCAGGACCCGGACATGCGCAGGTTGAAGAGACAGATGCATATACAAAGGAATTCCTGGTACCAGACCATAACCCTTTACGGTTAGAAATTTAGTTCTTCGACGTGCTAAACTTACAGCACTGATACAAGCGAGACTATCTCTGGTTTTCTTACCATTTATCACAGGACTGATGGGAAACAATGAAGTGTAGACTGACCACTGGATCACCCACAAATGTGGCATATGGCAGAGAATTTTAGTGTAACATTTAAACCTCCGTATACAGCCTCGATGCATTCTTAAAATTATTTTCCATATGACATTCGTACCACTCAATCATTTCGGAATTTTCTATCCAATGTTTTCATTAATGCAAGATATGATAGCTTTCGTGCATTGATAGCTAAAATAAGCTGGTAGACATTGGAAGGCTCGACAATAAAAGAAGGAAAAAGACAAGTGGTGCGTTAGAAGCTTTTATTAGTACATGTATATATATGTTCTAATACGCTTTTCTCTCAACATTCACTTATAAACTGTCAAAATTCCTTTTGCTGTGTTACATGTACGTGATATTAGCTTAATGCCTTTTGTGATTAACAATGAGCAGTCTTTCCTAAAAGCAATCAAACTTTTTTCTGTTGATAACTTTGGGTTGCATTTTCGTTTTCCAAAAGTTACAGGCTAATAAAAGTTTTGGCGGGAATTCAAGATCACAACTTATTTTGCTAATCTAATCATTATTTCTGGAGAAACTATGAATAAGTGTTAAAAATATTTTAAGCAGTATTACTGTAACAAATAGCAGGTTGCAATGTAATTGATGCAGTCTATGTATGAACTTTCACTGAATTCTTGTAGGTAATTCCAGAGATAAAATGTGGAAAGGACGGACAGGTAGTATTACCATTCTCCCCCAATGCGGATAAAAAAGACGTTAAGCAATGATTTATACTCTTAAGAAATATGTGTATTACCACTGTTGTAATATATATACATCTGTACAAGATATTTCATTCCTACTGAATATAGAGTATATTTTAACCAAGAAAGCCTTGTCAAAAATTGGAAAGTCAACCAAGTTTCTTAGGTATACAAATGTATTTGCATTGATATATCTGTCAACAAGAGAAGTAACCCAGTATAACTTATTTCTAACATCTTTTCAAAGTGATTTTTTCGCAATACTGTACGTTGAACAGTGGTACAACTTTAATTTTCTACTTATAAATATACTTAATAGTTAATACTATCTGCCAATTATTCTATGATTATTTTTCATTAATCTCGAATTGCACAACACCTGTAGCAATTATACCAATCATGAATAGTTGTAGGACATTTCGCACATACTTGATCAATGTACATATATTCGGTTGAAACAACTTGGTGAAATGACTAGGAGTGAATCATCTGCAAGGTGAAAACACCTGTTAACTCATCATTGTGCTCCAAAGACACAGAAGCCCAACTTGGGTCACGGCCGTACCTCCTAATATGAAACCAGCATTGGTTTTTTTCAAGGAAGCGGACCCAAGAGTGGCTCGATAAGCTTCGAGCTTTCTTCACAATCGACTAAAACAAATTAGTACAAACTAAACTAAACTAATGAACACATAATAAAGTGGAATGCCTGTATTTGGAAAGCACAAAATACTGTTTATATATCGTTATCTAGATGAAGGTGATGAATACGCCAAAATACTAGTATTGTCCGGACTCAGTTAGTCAATGAAACTAGCTTTTCTAGCGGAGTTGACACTGTAAACGAATAATGACATTAAATGTTGCTGCTGGATGCTCAGTTACTGCTTTCAAAAATATGTAACAAGTTTCACTTAATTCCCGTGAAAGAATTATCTGAGCACAACATACCAATGATATGCATTTCTTAACTATGTACTAATCAGTGCTGTGAAATTTCTTCGATTTTCAGGCAGTGTGCGAGCCCGAATCCTCGAGGTAAACTTTATGTATGCAAAATTCAAAGGGCCGTAACTTAATGAAAACATGCCAACAATATGCACACAAAATTTGATACTCCTGTGAATTTCCATTGAATTATGGCGAGCTGCTGCCACAAAATTCTCTTTCTTGCATACCGGATCGGGATATCCGTAGTTTTCACCAGTGCTGAACAATTCCATATCCCAATGTAATATGACTTGTGACGTAACGTTATAAACATTGTGACGTCACTTCCCCAAACAAAGCATCTGCATATCGTTTTTATATCATAATACATTATTTCGATAAGTTTGCGTTTAAAAATCTATTTTAAAGTGCAAGACGGTATACAAGAAAAAGTTTCTATCACGAGACATTTGGTTTAGATGGAAATGTCCGCCATCTTGGGTTACTGTTTTGCGTAAACGCGGCAGAGCCTCGTTCCCGCCAAAACAGTTGCCCTCGCCGCGTTCCCGCCAAAACAGTTAACCTCGGTGACGGATATTTCCATATGAACCGCGTGCTCATGACAGAAACCATTAACGTACAATAAACATATGTACGAAAAATTAAAGTGACATAACTCAACAAAAATTATCTGGGCATATCATGCCGACAATAATCTATCTCTGATAAATACGCACAACTACGTTTGGTAATAAGCACTCTTGTAAAATTTTCCTTAAATTCTGGCCAGCAGTTGCCAAGAAATAAAAGACTATTGCAGACAAACATCTCTTATTTATACTGCATGAATAAAAAATCAAAGGGCAATAAAGTCAATGAAAAATCTTCCACGTGCACTAATCTTACAAAATGTACAATTATGTTTGGTACTAATCACCGATGTAAAGTTTTATTAATTTGGTACCAAGTCGTTTCTAAGAAAAGGCCTGGACAAACTTTGTCTACATTCACAAGCGTGATTCCAATATACTCCGTATCTGGGGTATAAAAAGCATGCAAAGCTGATAATTAAGAAAAATGTGCACCATTGAAGTCGTATATATCATTTAACACTTCCTAGTGCCCAGTCGAGTCCATAACCCTTTGTTCCGATTCTCCGATATTCAAATGCAACTGGTCTTTACTGATCAGTATACATATGTGTGTCTTTGTCCACCACAACCACAAGTCTTATAGAATGCCATCAATGAGATTTTTCAGTATATCATCATCAATTTTTACGAAATTTCTACATCCTCTAACAACTTTAACCAGAACATCAAGGGTTCCACCATCGAGATGCTTATTACTCCATCTCCTAAGTATCTCATATATTTGTGAGCATGTGGTTGGTTTATCAAGACACACTTGTTCAATCTCTGCGTCGCGAAACCCCAGCTGTCGTGCAAGGTATTCCCAGTCCTTCCCAATAGCGGTTGAAAACTTGCTCAGTTCCTTTTCTGTAAGTTTCCTTTCTGGAATGTCTTCGTAGTCGATTTCAGCCGTGAACCATTTCACCATGACCTCCTGTATGCGAATAGAATGACTGCAGTAATCCGGACACCCTATTATTTCTTTGTTGTAGCTACGCAGTGTTTCAATTTCATAAATATTTTTACTGCCTCTGTAGCCATGGCTTGCATTGTAACAACGAACCATCTCTTTATAAACTTGTCCTTGATTACTTAAATCACTTCTCTGAAATTTATGCAGCTCTTGTTCAATGACTGTCTCTACAAACCTACGAAATGCATCACAAACACCACTGGAGACATCTTCCTCCGAACAAAGATTGACCACCAACAACTCAAGCGAACTGTTCATCATTTTCAGCAAACCTGTATGACTCAGGTTAATTTTGCATGCAGCTGCATTTTCAAAGATCATTGGGTTGTCTTGAAACTGTAGAACTGGCCATCTTCCAAGAATTGCTGCAGTAACTCTGTTGTAGACAGTACACAGAACTGTGTCATATTTGAAAACGTAACCGAAGGCAACTTTCGTGTACCTTTTCCCACTTAGAAATGCCTCTATCACACCTTCAGCAGTTTTCTTTAGAAGGCTTGGAACAATGTAAAAGTTAAGAGGCACTGGGACTGCAGAAGAACTGTCATCATCAAACGCTAAAGCTTCAGCGATAATTCTATGCCTCTGGAGGAAGAACAACAAAGGCTTTTCATACTTCATGAATTCATTGTCCGAGTCGTTGCTCCAACATTCACGGAGAAGTTCTTTTTCTAAAACTGCCTCGTTACAAAGTCTCCGCCACAACTTCCTTAAATTTGGACGCACACGACAAAACTTCCCAGCAGTAATAATGCATCTAAATGCATCAATCAAGAATTGTGGCTCTAGAACTACGTGATTAATGGCATCATCTTCATTTTCGAAGTAAAAAAACGTTCCACTCTCATGATGGTACTGCAAGAATAGTTTTATTTGTTCTTCTGACGCAACTGGTATCTCATTCTGGCTATCAATCTCTTTGACTTTCTCAAAACTAATAATTTTCATATGGCGGTTTTCCTTTAGACTACTTTCAAGTGGTATCCATTTGGCAGGAATATACCTATCTGTAGACTGTTTTGCACCATATTCCATTACAGCTCTGCGTATATCTGTCAAAGTCGAATGTCTTGGATTTGTATTTGAAATAGCAAAGTGATTTGCCTGTATGTGATATGTACGCTTTGTGTCATCAAATAAAGTTCTGACTTCCTCAAAACGATCGTCTATATCACAGTTTTCTTCTAACATATCAAGATGTGTCCCCACTAAAAATATTGGTGGCTCAGTGCCTTCCTCGTTTCCAACAAATGTATCGACTGAACTGACCCAAAACTTCAGGTATTCTTCCATAGTTTTTTGTTGTACTTTATGAGGACAATCTTCATCATAGACTGTAACATTAAGTCCCTTTGCAATATTGAACACTAGAAGGTAAATAGCCTGTTTTGCATGGAAAAGCTGGTGTGTTGCGTAATACACAAACTGCCCACCAAAATCCCAAATGTTTATTTTCAAACATTTCTCATCTTTTGCATGTGTCGTTGCATTAGATTTTTTAATTTCTTTCTCAAACTCGATCGAATACAAAGACGGAACTCTGATGGCAGAGTCCACTTCCATTTCATGTTCTGCAGATGTTTTTGTTTCACCTTTCAACGCTAAAGAGTTTCCATTGTCTTCATTTTCTACAACCATGTCTTCCTGACGTGCAGATATATCTGACTGTCCAGAATCCATACTGCTGCCAAAAGGCTCTGACCTGTTTGTAGGTTTATCAAGCAGAAGTTTCATGGCCTTTGATCTTGCAACTGAGACAAGTCGTTTGACACTTTCAACACAAACATCATCAGTAGATTTGACTTCCCAAATTTCTGACCCATCTGATGCACTATTACAGACTCGTACTTCTATCCCATTTGTTGACTCAACATCATCTAAGGACTGACCCGTCAAACGTCTTACCAAGGAACTTTTCCCCTGTCCATAGCAACCAATCACCATAACCCTTATAGTTCTGTCTCTCTCCTTTCCTTCCTTGATTGCAATCTTGTACAATTCTATTGTTCGAGGATCATTTGTGAGTTCAGGTGGGACTGTGATGCCTGAAAGCAAAGTAACAAAATGACCACACAAAAAGCTGACAGACAAGTATGCAATATTTCGATCAATAAGACTTTAATACTTAAATCTTTACACGGTCTGCATTACTAGAGCACAAAGGTAAGACGAGGTTCACTCAAGTTTTTCGCCATCTATCTTTCAGTTTTCGTTCTATCATCATCAAAACAAGTGTTTCTCATAAATGTTAAAATTTATTCAAAAGGAAGAGGGGTCATTCTAATCACTTAACAATAGGAAGCCATCAAACAGTTGTACAATTTCAGACTGTGCAAAAATATAAGACTTAGCAGGGATCTTATATCATCTGTCTTATATACACTAATAAATCCTAGACTAACCAAAAGCTTTCACAAAGGTGGTAATAAGAGTAAGGTTAATCAATCAAGCATTGATATTGCTGAGCTAAATATTGTAAAACCAGACACTGACCGAAAAAAGAAGTCTCATTACCTTCTGAATTTACAGATTCTCTTTCTTTATTTTCACTTTCCTTTATCTCTTTGTAGACCATTTCTAAAACATTAAATAGTATGTTTCGAGAATTTCACAGCATGGTGACTGCATATTTAAAGTACCAATAAGTTTTGCAAAAAGTAACTAAAACCAAAATAATTTCTGTAAAGATTAAGGAGGGTTGCAACAGTTTCCTGTATGTATATATGGTCAAAAGTTTCCATTTAATAAAATTTCTTCAATTTTGGTATATTGACTGAGAATAAAGTTTAAAACAGAAATCTGAAATAACTAGAACTATCACTGAAGGTGATGAATACCCCCTGGGGGGAACACCCAACTATCACAGTATATAAAATATATGTAACATTTGATCCTTTGATTATTGGACCTGCACAACTTACAGCATGGTACTGATCACTTCTGTGAAGTATAATAAAATTCTGACTTGAGGCACAAGATTTTATTATGTCCAACCCCTGTGTTCTTGACCTAGTGACCATGCAGAACTAGGCATGATATTCATCACGTCTATGAAGTATAATTAAATTGTGACCAGGGGTTAAGGAGATTAAGAGCCAACACAAATTTACTAAATCATGCCCCTGTGGCCTTGACCTTTGACCCGAAACCTGGACCATGCACAACTAGGCACGGTACTTATCAATTCTGTGAAATATCATTTTATTCGGACCTGGCTCCGTGCTTATAAAACTTTCTTGAGCATAATCAGCAAGAAATCATGCTCAAGTAATATTAAGATGTTGAGTCAAGTTATATATTTTTTCCAAAGTCGGGTTTAATTTAAAGATACATAAGCTCAAGAACATTTATTCTGATTATTGTTATGGAGCCCGACTTTTTTTAAAAGATAACTTGACTTAGACCATCATATTATTTCATGATTAGAGCATGATTTCGTGCTGAGCATGAGATTGGGCTCAGGAAACTTTTATAAGCACGTGGCCAGAGTTTTGGAGATTAGTGTCCAAAAGAATTCGTCTACAGACGGAGGGACAGACAAACAGACTAACACCTTGTGTTCGGTGGTATACTATAAAAAGCATGGCTCTACAATCAATGATTATCATGATCTTGAATTGTCTGCCCTTGAAAATCAGAAAATATAACAAATTCGGCGTTCATGGGCAGATAATTCAAAATCAGGCCAGTGACCTATGACTTATATTTCAGATTTCAAACTTGATTCTCAGCGAAAATGCCAAGTTTAAAGAAATTCTTTAAAAGTGAAAATTTTGGCCCTATGTACATATAGGAAACTATAGTGAACATTCTTAATTATTTAAAACTTTTAACAACTTTACCTGAAGGTAGAACCATCATGCCTGATTTGTTGTTGGAGTCGTTACTGCAAAAAAACCTGATTAAAGCAGCTGTTTGTTCCATTTTTGCTACAAAAAGTACATAGCAACTTGTCTCCTTTGTTAGAAAAAGTCAAAGGTGGACCAAATGTGCTACTTGGTCATAACCGTTTGAACCCTGTGACTTTACTAGTGTCTTTATTTCTGTGTCTCATCCCTTGACTGCTGTACTGTGTACTATAACTTAGCAACCAAACAACTAACAAGATAACTGAGTAAACACTGTATCATACGATGCAAACAAAGTACATACATAGACATGCAAAAACCCATATAACTAATAATGTCAAGCAAAGTCTCACCTTTCAACTGTTCAACAGTGATGTCTCCATCATCCACAGATTGATCATAGGCACCAGGTACAACCTGAAAACAGAATGTAGACTCTTTTAGTCATTGAAACATCCTAGTTACGTATAAATTATGTTTATTTACAATATGTCTAGTTAGGTAAAAGCTATGTTTAGTAAGATTTAGACCTTCGTGTGTCAAACAAAACAATTTTTTTACTATGGAGAAATTTTAACCCATGGTGACCTTACATTGCTCACAAGAATTCCTAACATACAACCATCCTTAGGATGTCATATTCTGAGGGACTTACTTCATTCTAGTGCATAGTACAGAGACATTTATTCAAAGTAATCCGCTGTGTGATAAGTTTGAAACCTAGCCACACCTTCAACACTACAATCTCTTAAATGAAATTGAAACAGTGTTTAACAATTAAGAGTGAAAATTATACATACCCCATTGACTTCATCATCATCATACCACGTTTCGACATATTGATGTTTCAACGCTTCCTGCACAGATATTCTGTCATCCGGATCTATCACAAGCATTTTAGACAACAAGTCCCTAGCAACAGTAGTTCGTATCGTTTCATGTTCAGTACTGTCGGGAGGAAATATCACATCGGGGAAAAGCTCTTCCCATTTACAGCCTTCATATCTTGTTTCCCTTGTTATATGTTCTTTAATTGAGGGTCGCAACTTTTGAATGAAATCTTCTGAAGGTGTTCCAAATTGTTGAACAATCTTATTCCACTGATCAAGTTCGGATGCAAAGTTAAGGGTAACAATACCTGTTTGTAAAACACGAATGCCCCTATTGATGCAGTCAATATTTTTGACAAAGTCAAACTATGCAAGGAACCGTTTTTAAAGTAAAAGTCACTTTGAAATAGGCATAAGATCTAATAACCTGAAAATGAATAGGGCTCATCCACTGGTAATTACCAATCAAGTTTGAAACATGTATGCCAACTGGTTCTTGACTAATGACTCACCTTTATATTATGAAAAGTTCTTTTATTATGCTAAGAGATGCTTATTTTAGATGCTTTCTAAATCTTTTACTATGTGTATAAAAACAAAAGGAGCAGCAGGATTGGCAAAATAAGGGCAGCGGGAACAAAGGGCAGGTGCACCACCCTGCTAAAACTGTCTAGAAAAATACTGGCCTGAACCTGTTTCCAAACTTTTCCTTTGATATAACCATTTGACCCCCAATAACCAGTTTTCAAACTTGTTAAACATCTACGATAAACAAAGCTATGTCAAGAATGTAGGGTGAAACAAATTCAATTTTCATCTATCCTCCATAAAAATTGTCCTTAAATGTTTCATGAACTTTAAAAGTTATTATTTTTTGCTCTTATGTCAGAAAAACAAGGATACGAGAAATTCCTTGAAACATGACTGCTCCCCTGATCAGCTCACCCATAATACACCCGGCTGCCCAAATATCCACTGAAACACACAGAAAACAATATGATACATTTAAATTCAAATCTTTTCTGTATGATTGTAACAAATAAGAGGGCCACCATGACAACATACTAGTATCACTTTCAGACATAATATTTTTGAAATACAGAATAAATGGGCTGGGTATATTCGGCTGATGTCTTTTTTTATTATCTCTAACGTTTTAGAAGTTGGGTACTCAGTTAGTAGTCAAAAATTAACAAGAGGCCCTATATCGCTCACCTGAGTAACGATGCATCTGTTGCTAAGGAAGTTGCTTGGTAAGTTAGTGGTTGCTATTGGAACTCATTGGAAGCTAGGTTTCTCCTGTACATTGTAACTCTTTATAAAGACAAGGGACCCCCCCCCCCCCCAACAGGCATAGTCAATTTTGACCCCAGGGGCACGATTTTAACAAACTTAATATAGGACTACTAGACAATATTACTCACAAAATATCTTAAGATCTAGGCCTTGTCGTTTTGGAGAAGATTTTTAAAGTTTCCTATACCAAGTGAACACCCAGGCAGGGTCAATTTTGACCCATGGGGCATGATTTGAATTAATTTTTAGAAGTCCAACAGACACTGTTACACACTAAATATCTAGGCTTTAGACCTTGTGGTTTTGGAGAAAAAGATTTCTAAAGGTTTTCCTATATTAGTTCTATGTAAAACAAGTGACCCCCTGAGCAGGGCCAATATTGACCCCAGGGGCATGATTTGAACAAACTTGGTAGAGGACTACTAGACTATAATACTATGATAATACTAAATATCTTAGCTTAGCTCTAGGCCTTGTGGTTTTGGAGAAGAAGATTTTAAAGTCTTTCCTATAGAAACCTATGTAAAATCCAGCGACCCCTGCCCCCCTCCCAAATTTTAACCCAGGGGTCAAGATTTGAACAATTTTGGTAGAGGTCCACTAGGCAATGCTACATAATATTAAAAGCGCGCATTTTTTGTTATTCTGACAATGCTATTTTTGGCAACTTGTTATATACTGTTTTATTCTTACAAAAACAAGAACGATGGTTATAGTTAGTGAAATGATGTATGAGACATCAGGTAATGACCTTGAAGTGCCAAACCAAAAATTTTCAAATCAGAGACACAAAAATGTACATGCAGCTTTAGGCATTCCTGATTATTCAGTCACGCTCCCATGTCAGCTCTAAGTTGGTTACTATACTAACGCTGAAAATTGCTTTTCCTGTTTCTGAGAAAATTATCACTTTATGAAAATGTGAATGATGATAAAATTTGTAGGTACGAAAGATCAATTTAGAACATTGAGTAATTAAAGAATTATAGTAGCAGTCTGGTTAATTCTGGATCATCCCTCCTACATTGTACAGTAAGTAACAATTCTGCTACCTAGTTATTGCTATCCCAGAAAACCACAAAACCATAGGTGACACAAAAATTTCCTTACAAAAACTGAAAGGCCTAAGTTGTTTTCTCACATACCGCTTTCTGTATATCCCATGCCAAGAATAATTTCTGGTGCCCTGTAATACCTGGTCATTGCATACCATGTCATATCCTCCATACCTGTCCTTCTAGCTGAACCAAAGTCAAGAATCTTCAACGTACAGTCCGATTTCACCACTATACTCGACGGCTTCAAATCCTGAAATGTTTCTGTTCTAAATGATCTTAAATTCTGAAATATATGTTTATTTTCTTTCTTTCTTTCTTTGGATTTAACACAGTCTTCAAAAACAACATTTCCCCACCTAGCTGCCTTATTTTATTATGAATCAACTTCATTGTAGAAATTTTAGTAGAGTCATCAGATGAGAAGATCATTTCAGTTCTAATTGGACGTCGTGGTTGATCTACTTTTGACTGTAAATGACTTTATTTGGCTAATACTGACTGGAAATTGCAGTCAAATAAATCTCTCTCATCTGGCATCCAAATTAACCTTTAACGGTATGATGAGACATGCTGGGGTCTAGGCTTCAGTGATGGCAAGGACCTTAAACATCAAGTCTTGGCACAACAGGGCCATGACCCTAAATGCTCTGCATGAGCAGTACATGACCATGTAAAATAGAAAGTTTAACACACTTACTCTGTGTATTATTCTAGCAGCGTGTAAGTGTTTAATTCCACATAGTATCTGATACATAAGGTAAGATATGTGCTCATGACTAAGCTTAGTGTGTACCACTTTACACAGATCGGCATCCATTAACTCTGTCACAAGATATCTGAAAGATTAATTAACCGTTATTTATGTACAGTAAACCATTTACACTGAGACACTTTAAAACAAGAAGGCCATGATGGCCCTATAAAGCTCACCTTCAGTGCCAGTGCATCTACCTTTAATTGATGAAAAGGGGAAATATTAAGAGCAATGGTTCAACTGAAGTTCAAGGCCTTTCCCTTCAGTTCTGAGTGTTGTAGCATGAAATACTCTTGTGTTTTTCAAACTTATAACCAATTCTGGCAAAGAAAAAACAATATTTAAAGCTGAATCAGTGGTAGTGGTCACCAAGTTACCAATACTGGTGTATCCTAATTACATGTATATCAGACTAAATAAAAAAATATTTTAGTTTCTGGTCTCCTTGCCAAAACAAATTAGGGTAGGTCTACAAGTTTTTGTTCTTTCTATTATTGTTTTTTTCTGCCTTTTTTGTTCTAACAATCACTAGAAAAATATTGGTCTTTTTATTCATATTCTTATAAAAAGGATCGAAGTTGGTAGTAAAAAGATAACCAAACTTTGACCGAAAATGCACATAATTATTATGTTGGCCTTAAAAAAAACTACATACTTTTAGTGCATACTTTTTTTGTAGAGTTCTAAGGGCAAGTTTGACAGAAACTACAAATACTTACATATCCTGAAATTCCTCTAGAGACTTTTGGGGAGTGAAAGCATTTAGCAAGCCTAGTACCTGAAAGCAATCCAAAATAAAATCAGTGTTGAAAGAAATCAAAGTAAATAAAATAAGTCATTACTGGTATAGGACACCAATACTATTGACTTATTCATCTCAAAGAATGCGAGTATCTAAGAAATAATAAAGGTGTCCCTGTATTTAATACTCAAATAAAATAGAGACAGGATGCGTAGTTACTAGTAATTAGATCACAAGTGCATATTTCATTCAACAATAAAATGTGACACATCTTCATTATTTCGATCCTAACACATCCATTTTCTTTGAAAACTAACCTGCACTTTATTCAACGTGCAGACTAGTACATCAATTTAACTTTAAAATGCCAAATGAGATTGGACATGCTTGTTCACAATTGTAACTTCATTTACCGCGCATCATTCTTGGAGACACGTTCCGTATTTTATTGTAAAATTTATAACTGAATACAGGAAGTTACCTATAGATATGTTTGTATAGGAAATGTGGTCACCCGTGTTAGAACAAATGATATTTTGCTTCATTCCTTTAAGCTTTTCATTATCATACTCACATTTTGATGTTTAACTAACTTCATCAGAACACATTCTCTGTACGCTCTTTTCCAATAGTCTTTGCTAAGCAATGGGCGTCGTAATTTTTTTATTGCCACATTCTGGTCTCTCAAGCTGTCATATGCAGAACTACAAGAAAGCAAAGACTATGTCAGTTATTTGCAAACTTTTCTAATTGTTTTGGCAACACTGGATTTTAACAGAATGATTAACAGAGAACTTTTAATCACTGTGTGCAAATCTCACAGTGTGCAAATCTCACAGTATGTTTGAAAAAGAGATGCTTCCATTATGTATGTGGTTTTAATATGATTTTATCTACATATTAAAATGTCTGGCAATTGGTCTGAAAGGCAACATCACTTCATAGTGAGAAATGATTATACCAAGTTAAATTAAGATTGCTTGAAAACAAAAGACTACCATGCTGTGAACTTTGTTCAAAGACAGATATTGGCTCACTATTTATCACAAAATGTTATCAGGGATCTTTGTCATTTCCCAAGGTCTTACCAAGAATCTTTGTCATTTCCCAAAGGACTTACCACTTTCAAAAAAGTAATCAGGGCTGTTTACCATTTTCCAAATACTTACAAAGACTCTTTGTCATTTCTCAAGGACTTATCAGGGCTCCTTATTTCCAAGGGCTCTTCCTCATTTCAAAAGAAACCTTCGGAACAAAATGTGACCTCTATAGTTTTTCTTCCTCTCTCTTTTTTCAACGCTTGTTTCATCCAAGTTGTTTTTACAGGTGGGCAGTTTACCTAAGTCATCACTGTTCCACGGACTTAGAAACAACCAGTATTAGAACCCGAACCTAACAGCAATACTTGCTCAAATAAAGAGACATGGTCAGTAGCAGGGGATTGAACCAATGACCTCAACCAATGAAAGGTTACAGTGAGTTTAGGTCAGCGAATCTAACCACTCAACCATGGAGGCAGTTGTTGTTGTTCTTTCTTGTGACATTGTATTGCGTGCATGACCCAGATTCACAACTTGACCTAGATATAGCACATCTATGCTATCTGATCAAGATTTCCATTTTTTTCTATTCTAGTGCTTAATTATTTTTACTGTGTACAGCAATTAAATGGTGTAGGGTATAGTCCAAATTGAAAGATATATATCAATCTAATAAATATAGCCATGTACCATGTCTGGATTAATATTTCAATTTACTTTTTGATTCAAATTCTAAGGATTTTGCATTCATCTGTCAATAATGAATAGGAGGGTGGGATAACATTCTACATTCTGAGCTAACTTACCAGACAACACCGTTGGCACCCGAGCTGAGAAGCTTAAGATCTGTATAGCGTTTATGGACAGTGAACGTCAACCCACCAACTTCTGCTGTCACATACTCTGACAATTGATCCTGGTTGCTCGCCATTCTACAAGCACTGAACTATCATGTGTGAGACAACGTTCTTTAAAAAGACCACTAAGCGTGTGTTCACTTTCAGATCAACACAACATCTTCTACATATACTCTTGTAGATCTTGTTGGTGTACGGCAATTTGCTAAATAACATGAAAAACACAATTATGAAATATCAGAATAGTTATAAATAGTTTCACACCAGGCAATAATTATAAGTAAAACTTAACTGTTCCATCTGTATATTAATTCATTGTCCTTTGCACGGACATGTATAGGTCTGTTAATTATATCATAACACTAGTACTGCTTGGGGTTGTATTCCCGGACGAAAATGACACATTTTCTATATCCGCCGGGTTGTTATTTAACAAAACTAGACCAAAGTTTCACCATACATACCTCATCCCTTCCTCCACAAGACTATGTTTACATTTTTTGCTTTGTGACAACTTCCGTTTTACATAATGAGGTCCAAAATGGGGTTTACTTTTACGTATGTTTTTAACTTAATACAGGATAATATTTCCGGACACTTTAATTGGAAAAGGTGTTGTACTTCATTTTTTGTTAAATTTTGTCAATGTTTTGGATCAATAATATTATTCTGTTTTTATCAAATGCGTGCTTATTTTTGTTCTTTTCTTACAATTTTATACTGTCTATAGACGGAAGGAAATAGAAAAGTCTACTAACAACGTCAACAACCGATATCGTAGGCATGTAGGTATTATATAATTTAAAGCAGTGAAATGGAGATTTAACGACGAAATGGGCCAAATGAAGTGGTTTGTTAGAGTTTCTTCCCTTTGTTTTGGAAAATTAGATGTTTAGCATCTAGCGTCTTCAATCTTATATAATGTAAATTATAATAACAAACAATTTCGGTGCACAAATTGTTAACATTGCATTTATTTTGGAAATGGGTATTAGTTTTAAGAGGTTTAATACGTTCTTATATTGAATTCTATGTCTGTCTGCTATTAAGAACAGCAACTTTATAAATTTAAAGTGCACGGGCAGGGCTGCAAAATGCTGAATCATGCGCATGCACAGTTGTACCGTTTTCCTCAAAGCGTGTTTACAAAAAAAAGAGTTGTGCGAGTAACTTTTACATGTTTTAATGCATTTTTGTTGCCATAAATACACTCACCAGAAAGTTTCAAACAAATGAATGTTGTTCAACTGCCAAAAAGCAAGCGTTCGAATGATTGCTTGTGCTGGATCAGAACAACAAGTAAAAACAAAGCTTAAAATGGGGATGTCCAGGCATAGGACTTGTCCGGAAATATGTTGCCAAGCAGTAAAGTGGTATTGACTGCATTTTTGTTTGTAATATTTAATTTCACAACACTTAATTAACAATAATTAGTTAATATATATTTTGTAAATATGTTTGATAGATCAAGAGATCTAGAGAAGCTTTTTTAGAATAGGAGATGAAATGACTAAAGTCACAGGAAACTGAAATATTATCAATATTTTATGAAGTTTTGGCATCCGTATGGTCAGTGCTAAATGTGAACAAAGACACAAGCCGTGACAAGGGATGAAACATCATTTTTAGATTTTATTGAATTACGAGTCTCAACTTGTTTGATAATACATGTATTCACTTTGGTCTTAGTTATTTTCGCTATGACAACAAAAACAAACACGACATGGAGAATCGGACATCGATAGGATCTATTTATGTCCTTCAAATATAACTAAAACATTCAGCAAGGATTAAATATTACATTATAATTACAGTATACACGGAAAGTAAAAGTGAAAGTACAAATGCTATAATTCTGGCGCAAAAAGGGACTGTTTATAGTTGGGTGCTGTTGACTTCTAACATAATCAGATAATGTTATGTTGCATGTAAAATATAATAGGATTTCAGAAATTTTCTTAATCACAAAGATGATATTGATAATTTCTACTGATCTTAGATTGATTGGTCAATTAAAGCTTGGCAATGTTACCAGCCTGGTAAATAATTGTTTTAGGCTTGACCCAGAAAAATGATGTTTCATTCCTTGTGTTTATGCTTACATTAAGCATTGACCGAATGGGTGTAGAGAAACTAGATAGTCGGAATGTATGGACTTTGTTATGCATGTGTATCATCAAAGTTTCAAGTGATGATCAATACAGTTTAAATTTTGCATTAAAAGACGATTAAAATCTCTTAAGCATATTTTGCTAGGCTTGACGCCTTGAACACATTATTTTCATTTGCAGAACACTAATTCTGTTTTACTATGTAAAAATAATATAATATTAATATAACTTAAGAATTTTATAAATGTGAAAACTTTGCAGATCTTTCACAACAAGAGTAGATGAATAAACAGTGTTGGACATTGATATTATATATTGTACGTTCAATTTACTATATAATAATATAACAATAATATTTGCATATTGTTGTGAATCTCTTACTCATAGAGTTTGTTGAATATCTACTTTAATACAAAGTTAATTTCTATGACTTACATTTTGATTTCTTGATGTGTATAGACCTTCGTTTTTAAGAATAAGTTGTTCCTACAAGATCTAGTGATCTTCAATAGAAAGAACATGTATATATTTATTTATTTCTTTGTATGTTTTATTCCATGTGTTTGATTATTGTGAGAATATAAATGAGTTAATTCAAGTTTTCACGTTTTTCTTATTTTCATTATTTTATTTATATCCGCCCAACCCCTCCCCCTTCCTTGTTCATCTCCCTTGAACACAAACGTATATTTTTATATATAAATCAGAGTACTTAAACAATATTGATGTTATTGGAAATGACGTACTTTCCTCATTGCCGGAACTAAGTTTAATGAGCCTTGAAAAATTGTAACTATACAATAAATTTAATTAATTTTAATTTAATTACCGTAACATAACTTCAATTTACGAATTAAATATAACGCAAAAATATTTCCTTGCTTTCAATCTATGTTGAATAAACATGATAAGCGCAGGAGTTAAAAAAAATAGTTTGTACTATAATGCTCTGAAATATTACAATAAACATGCAAAGGGAATTTACCATTCAAATTAAAATAGAAAATTGCGTATATCAAAGTAAAATATTGAACATTTTCTAAATAAACTTTAGAAAATTATCTTAAATCT
>JAUMHA010005013.1:0-21225 GCA_032359765.1 Saxidomus gigantea
TCACTACTTCTACACATAGCCGTTTTGATATTATTACATATTTTGTTACCCTGCGTTTCTTTTTCGCTTCAGTATAGGTTTTGATTACACTTGACACAAAGTAAACAATTGGCTTCTCTTTACTTTTTCTGGACTTAAAAGGGAACGCAAGTCAGAATACATATTTGTAACGGAGCGTGAAATTAAAGAACTTGTTAAAATGAACACACCGTTGAAAGAATTTTGAATCAGATAATATTAGAAGAATTATGAGAACTCTAAGATTTTAGTAAATATGCAAATTAGACACTATTTTAGGGACGCCCGTTTTTCAAAACTAAATTCTGAATCCTGATTATTCATTTTTTTATTATTGTATTTTATGTGATAACAGTCATTAAGTGTCATGTAGTTTACCATGATTTAATAGGTTTTTGAAGCTGCTTTTGTTACTTAGCAGTATTACCTGCATGACTATTTAATAAGAGCACTGTGACATCACAAGTTCAAAATGGCCGCCTCCATGATCCTGCATTGTGTTCCTATTAACAAGTCCTTCAATTTCAAGTCGTATTTTCTGACTTGCCATTCCCTTTAAGAACAAGCAAAGCCCAAGATGCGCAATTTAACATGCTAAACAACCTTTCTGTAATGAGTCCCGATTTTAGCTGTAATACTTGCTGACTTTTTCACGACATAGTCGTTACTATACGCCCAAACAAATTAAAATTTTATGTAATGTAACAGCCTTGTCTCTCACATTTTGAAATTAAACTATATGAGCTGAAACTGCTGACATGCACAGACGTTATTATACATACTATGTCAATTTTAAAAAAGCTTAAATGAGGGTAACACAGAAATCTATAAAATATTATTTTTGCTGTAAAATGACTTCATTTTGTCCCGTCCCTCTGACATAGGTTAATAGGTTAGTCATACTCCTGGTCGCCATGACTGACCTTCCTTTGATTACTTACCACTGAAATTCCCACAGGTAAATATCCGCTTTGGATTCTAAACATATACTATTTATGCGTGACGGTAGACATGCAGGGGTCATTAAAAAGATAATTAACCATGATAAAACCAATCAATCAATCAATCAATTAATCGACTATTATAACATTCAGCTCAAAGTAAGCTTTATAGTGTCAGGTATATACTGCATCAGAGTGTCAGGCTTATAATATAATATTACAGATCATGAACTTTAATTAGACATTCATGGATGAAACTAAAAGCGTATTCAAGTTTTCACCGATTTTGAAATAAATAAAAGAAAAGAAAATTGTTACCTGCAGGATGGTGTTCTAGTATTACACAATTCATGTCCTTTGAAGAATTTGTACTTGTACATTTTCCTTAGAGGTTCATATATGTAAAATGAATCACTCCTATATCCAACTAGTATTCCTAGGAAGGTTGAACCAGACCGCATATACGCATTGATTAGTATATAATTCACTTGATTACGTGCTTTGCTTTTTAATTCCTCTCTTTCAATTAATGATCGATTGTGTTCCTTTGTTAACATTGTACGACTTTGGAAAAACATAATTGTACTTAAAACGATACAAAATATCTTTCTTCTTATATTTCTCGAAATTACTTGGTGGCGCATATTTTTCTCCTTTTTTCTGACATCGATTTTAAAACATTGCTGGAGGAATATGTTATATGTGTTTACACACCATTGATCAAGACAATACTGTTTAGAACATTTATTAATTTAAGTTTTGGTTTTACAGTTAGCGTTTCAATCTTATGATACATGCTTGATATATATTTTGTATTCTTAATATATTGTCAAAATGGTCTAGCGTATCGGCATTTTTTTAATTTCTTTTTTTATATTGGAAGGTATCAGCACTGCATTTACTTATGATAAATGATTGTCTCAATGCTAAATTAAAGTTCACAATGATGATAAGTCTATGTGAAGTGATGAGAGTCAGTGTAAGTATGTAATATTATACAGATATACAGACATAAGAAAGACACAGAAGATAATTTTTGTTGTCTCGTGAAAGTTTGTAATTGTGTGGTATTTTTTTAAAGTTATACATGATATGCCCAAATCAACATTTGTAACTTTAGACAGTCTGCCCTTATTCATTGGATTTTCATTTTGCCCTACTTTTGAACATACAATTTGCAGGACTTTCAAGAAAAAAAGAAATACATGCTTTATTAAATGCCAGGTTAAAGGGGCACTCCCTACATCTAGCAGATTATATTTTCGAAACGTAGATTATGTGTTTAATGAACGTAAAATGATAAATACATACAATTTCAAAGAGGAACCGATGGCGAAAAATGCCACATTTTACCACAACTAATCAATATAGAGGCTTTCTGTAATAAATCGCATCCACTCATTAATTGTACAACAACAACTCTACATAGATTATAGAATGGTTTACGGTTCTGCAGTATATTCTAAACCACTGATTTTATCGGTAATAACTGGGAATGCATAGCTGAAACATTTAGGTTAAGTAATATTACTTCCAAAGATTCTATTATTTATGTTTTGGAGGTTATTTAGTTTGGCATTAGTTATAGGGTATGTCCCTTTAATGTTGATGATGCCCTTAACTGAAGTTAATGCAAAGTTCCTAACTTTAATCAATCTTGCATTCAAATCATATAACTTAAACAATATTTTACACCCTATATCATTGTCACTTAAGGGAATCGCTAGCTATGGGGTATAAGGCACATCAATTTGTCATTTGTAGACTTTCTGTCTAATTCCTTTATTTTCATTATACAGCACTATCTATCTTAACTCTCTGTAATTTATAAATTACATAATATAATATAACATAATAATTATATATAATTTTTTTTTAAAGCTCTATGTTAATCACATGATCGCGTTACAATGCTTCAAAAAGCAAAACTCTTATCGTGAGAAACTGCTAGGTACAAAATATTCAAGCTTTTTGTCTTTTGGTTTCTGACAAGAAGATTTTTAATGGTTTTATTTATATATTTCATTGTGAAACAATTGAGAGGGCCAATGTTGACCCCAGGGGCATTATTTGAATTACGGTAATTTCACTGAGAACTTTTAGACGGTGCCATACGCCAACTATCGCTGCTGTAGGCAACATGTGTCAGAAAAGATTTTTTGATTTTTCGTATTTGTGAGCATGGCAACAAGACGTCTACATATTATTGAGTTCTTTGAACAAGTTTAATAGGACAATTGACATAAATTTTGTGTGCATTTTGGTTAAGATTGGCTCAATGATCTTTGAGGAGATATTGTTTTGTTGATTGAGCCATTTTGTACATATTCCTCTATTTGTAATGACCTGTGCCATTTGCCAACTTAAATTTTATTTTTAAGTTTGCCCAATTACCGGCTCAATACAAGAAGTTATAAACGAGTTACTAAAATATGACACACTTATTGCATGCGCGAATCTCGTCGTTATTGCAGCTCAATTACATTTTGGTCATAATCGCATGAATCGACCGAAAATTGAAATTACTCGAGATTTACAAAAACAAATTTAAAAAATGGGCCGAAGTGATTAGGTTACAAAATCCCTGGCATATATAATTGAATATGTTTGGTTTATATGACTTATATGGCAAAACAGAATAGTTAGGCAACTCTTTTATGAACAAAAATAGATCGGAATTGAAATATCAATGAATTAATTGCCATATTTCTTCTTGAAACAAGGTATATTTTCATCTACAAACATACATATTTCTCTGGTTAGTTTTGCGACACTGTAGACCAGTAAAAGTAGATTGTCGTCTCTCTGTTCCTAACAAAATATCAATGTTAATGGTATCCGGATGAAAGGGAAGCTTTGCAAGGAGCTTTTAAAATTAACCGAATCCTAAATTGTCTCTATGCAAGTAATGCAGCTCTGGAGAGAGTAACATGCATTACTTTGGTTTATTGTTCGCAAAATTCGTTTTAGTTTTAAATCGTGGTTTCTTTTAATTTCTGTCTAAGTCATAAAACATATATATTTATCAAATTTTTTCCATCTTGCAAGACTTCCTCTGTTTTTAAAATCTATTTAAATGCACTTTAAATTAAAAATGGGAAGTACTTGGTGTTTTTCTTAATGTGAGAAAGGAATGGTCATGTAAAAGAAATTTGAGATATATGATACGTATCATAATGATACATATTACATAATACCATACCTTTGTGTTTAATTTTAGACATTTAGATACATCAGATAACTATATTTGAGAGAACAAATTTGCTTGCATATAAATCACTGATTGGCATGCAGAAGTGTTATGGTTCACATAATTTGGTATAAAATTTTGCGTTTGCTTCATGTATTCATAAAAAGGAATAATTTCTGCGTTATTTAATTCAATCATATTTCTGCTGTTATTAGATACGGGGATTTGACACTCTTAAAAATAGCAATTTTGTCTCATTGATACTCAAGTGACAAAATATTCAAGATTAAACAATAAATCTTAATACACTTATCCATGATTTCTTCATAGTAAATTGTCGCCTTTGCTGACGCAACTTTGTATAGATTTGGGGTTGTCCACCTGTATCTCCGTCAGTCAGTGTGTCTGTCATTACATACCTCGACTTCAGGGGGCTAGGTTTGTCTGTGAAACTTAGTATTCTGAGGTTTCTTAAAGTACATTCCGTGAATGAGAGGTTAAAGTTAAACAGAGGGGTTAAAATTGTATTGAAGGGTTAAAAAATCTAGTCACGTGCTCAAGTTTCAGTTAACACTTAAGATGTTATATTGTGTACATAATTATTTTGAAAGCTAAACAAAATGTGTGTCCTCAATTTTTTGCACAAGTCAAAACTATGTTACATGAACACATCGATACAAAATATTTGGTTTCTGTAAAAGAAATTATTATTTATAATAAAAAACAATGTCACAATGTTCTTCATTATGATCGCTTTGTCAAATTTGACAAAGCGATCATAATGAAGAACAGTGTGACATTGTTTTTCTCAGACTAGGAACCGCATTCCAATAAAATGAGGACTTTGTTTAACTGTTTGAAACTATAGCCTATAGCGAAATATTATAAAAAATATAGCCATGATGTGTTATCGAAACATTTTGGCAATCACAGTTCAAATGTTTCTGTCTAAATTATGATATGAAACAAGTTCGTATATGGTATGGTTTGTATATGGTGTTAGATGCAAGGTTAACCTTTCTTTGTATCATGAAATGCAAAACTGGGGCTTCTGGCCAAAAATATCGATTTTCATATTTTTGCATTTTTGAAATATATGTTGACTCCGAAGTTACATCTCAAAATATGAGAGTTCAATCTTCAAAAATGCAAAATTGGCAAATTGTGTGGTAAAAGTCATGAACAAACCTATAACATTTAACTATCATCGTTGAACCCTTTGTCTTCCTTTCATGTAGGTAAAGGAATGTCCTATAATTCCTATTCTTGATACCAAATAGAATACAGAAACATATGATTGTGCACTTTATCTTTATTTCATGTCATAAATCATAAATCAGTATAAAGGTAACATATTACAGAACGTGCATATATAGTTATGTTGCCTAGCAACTATGGAATATTTCATTTATTTTTCTTACCACTAATATATAATTATTTACTAGAATTGAAAATTAATTAAAAATTGAAAATTAAATCTGGGAATGTTCAATGCAAAATATAAAGGGATTCTGAAGCTACAATGCTCTTCATCGAATGAATACTAAAAATAATATTTTATGTGCTGATGGCGTGCTTGCAAAATTCACTGCACATAGAGAGCTATTCTGTATTATTCCACAAGCTGAAAACAAGTGCCTTTTTGCAAACATGGCTTCGTAAAATCAGTTTATGACTACTGCAAAATAAAATTATCAAAGAAGTTACACATACATTTCTGTTGCCTAGCAACCAGATAAAATTTAACAGAAATCGTGTGTTTAGAGCTGAACATGCTTTGGATCTGACAGTAATACTCACATCGATTAGAACAGTGAGCTACATATGTAGCCAAATAGATAACAAATCAGTCATGAGAAATATATTAGACAGAGTGGTAGATGTTCAAAGCTCATGGCAGTCAGCTCTAAGTCAAAATTAATCTGCTTATCTTAATAAACATACAATATTTGAAAATAAGCTGTAAAATATACATGAATGATTCAAGCATAAATCTTTTAAAAATATCTTCAATAGTAAAGTTTGTTGCATAGCAACTGCAGAATACTTTATAATTTCTTCTTGTGTTTTTAGTTCTCTTACCTTGATTGCCAAGGAAATATATTGAAATATGTAAATTAAATGAATTTCATCCACAAGCAAAACAATGTCTTTTAAAGAATTATTATTGAAAATTTCAGTTTGAAGTAACATTAATTCTAATAGAAACAAAAAATGCAAGAAAATACCACAAAATCTTCATTTCATACTGAAATGGAACATAAAGTTTTGGATAGACGGTATTTTGGCCAGATCTACACAAATAAGATATTCCTTTCAGCTTACAACACCTGGCTCAGTTTAACTGACAAAAATAAAAAATTGTACTATTTTCAGTAACTGTTTTACAGGTTTAAAATGATTTCCAAAAACTGACTTCCAACTTAAAAACGCTTTCACAATCATCTATATATTTATGGTATCATGTGACCACCAAGGGATGACTGTCACACACTGTAATTTGTCCCATAGTTTCAGCATCGGAATCCCTCAATTTCACTATATACACCAAGAGTAAATCATGGGCAAACTTCGTGTGTCTTGCCATAAAAAAACTCAACTTAATACACTAATGAACACCTGAAATTTAAAACATTTCCCAGCCACATGCATTAACATTATTTTATTTACATTTTGATCAAATGAAATAATGCTTTTAATTGATCTTAGGAAAAGTATAACACCATACAAATTTCGAATAAATTGTTTTGTATAATTGCACTATACACTTTAGACGTCAATGTTGTATGGACTAGCTGATTCTCTTACTGAAAAGCTGCAGATGAAAATGTATGGCATAGTTATTTAGAAGTTGTTTCTTAGATCTGTGTAAGGAAGCTAACTCAATGACTTTTAAAATTATATCATTGAGCCAGTTTTAAAAAAAACTAACTAACGAAATACTGTGTTACATCAGTGAAATATAGAGTGATGATATAGATTTCATATCAGTCATCGTGTGGGTGATATAGGTCTGCCGGAACTACATTTTTAAGTAGTGCATATACATATTTTTGCTGTTTTTAATATTTAGTATACAATAAAAAGAAAATTTGTTTGTTTTAAGTGGATATGCAATATATCTAAACTCAAAGTGATACAATTTTTCACATTTTAACTCGCGCTCGTGAAAATATTACAATTGTATCACTTCTGGGTGAGATATATTCCATATCCACTCAAAACAAACACATATCCTCTACTTTTTTACACTCTTTGTGTCTTATTTCATGCCTGATCATCCTGCAAATTGATAGGAATGTTTTGTTTTACGGTTGTTTTGCGTTATGTGAAACTTTTACTTCCGACATTTCTAATGAGTCTTTTATGTTATATGAAGTTTCAGTTTTAAACACAATTACAGATGAATTGTTTTATCAAAACAGTGCGATAATCAAGACTATCGTCACAAATACTTTTTGAGTAATGCAAAACATATTCTTGACTACATGTAATATGTTTAAATGCTGAAGTCACTCATCTAGTTATATCTCCCCCTACGTAGTTGAAAGTTAAGACATTTTGATATTGTCCTGTCTGGATCTCTGCGTGGATGGATGTCAACTCCTCTTACACCGCTCGGCGGATTTCAACCAAACATCGCGTGACTGGTCATTTCCAAGCACAGTTGTGCACATTGTTGGCGTTTCCAGATTCAGTTTTTTAGGCGAAGTTTATGCAATTGTTTCGTCAAATTTTACGATGCATGTGCTGTTACTTCTATACAACTCTTTGCATTCTAACCTAACTACATGTGAGTGATCAATACAATGTCTACGTTTGCATATTATCAGTATGTTCGGGTTCAATCACTTTTAGTGGAGTTATTGCCCTTGATTTGTCAATTTTTACGGTGACCCTGCTTTTCCTCTTATACGACTTAATGGTTTACAACCAAACTGCACATGAGTAGTCGGTATGAGATCAAGTTCTAAATATTGACAACATATCAAGGTTTTGTGAGTTTAAGCACAGTTGTTGCCCTTCATTTGTCAATATATACCCTATATAATATTGTGAAGTTCCATGGGGAGGATATTTGGGAGGGAGGAGACATATGTTTTGCCGAATAAACTCTAGTATTAATTTTGATTTTTGCAATTGTGTCTTGAAATGTAACCTTTACAAGTACTGCTATCATGAAAGTTGACCAGAATGTTTGTCTTGATAAACTTTATGTTGAATTTGAAACTGGGTGACATGGGGTCAAAAGATCACCATGTCAAATAATAGAAAAACTATGTCCACATTTTGGTTCGTGAACATTCTGAGGGTCATAGTTTCTGGGGGCAAAAACTAGGTCACACCGTCAAATGAAAGAGAAACCTTGTTAACACTAGATGCAACACTAAGTCACTAAGGGATTGTACTAAGCATATCCGGTCCTGGTATTGGCAGTTGAATCACTATTTAATTGACTGTGATACCAAAAGATAAGCGAGTACCACAAATAAACTAAAACCACTCACTGATTCAGTGCCATGAGAATGAGCCCCGCATCAGTCTGACTCTTTTAGGAAAAAACGTTGGTCGGTTTTAAGTTGGATAAGAGTTTAGTACAAAACCTTCACAGACATTATGGCTACGTTAACTCCCTGCTTGTACTAAACTGCAGTTTGGGACAAGAAGATTCTCACGGTAAGCTATTCTCACGGTACGTTATTGTTAATGCCTGATGTCTGTCCGTCCATCCGTCCGTCCGTCTGTTTGTCTGTCTTTCTGTTTTTCTGCTCTAAGAAAACAGCTGATTGTTCTGCACATGCGTGAAAAGGCGCATGCCTGAAAGGCGAGTTCCGGCGTTTTTTGCCGTTTTTTGTATGCATTAATTGCTGTCAAATTGTTGTTGACCTAAACCAGGGTCCGTATATTACTGACCCTGACTAAACAGAGACGTATTAAATAACCTAGATGTAGATGTTATGTAGATACGCCTCTTAGTCTATAAAGTGGTGAGATCAAGATTGTATTTTGGTTCTTATTTTCAAAACACAGTAGAACTATTACATTACCACCAGCGTGTTACTTCATTACTTCCGCGTTTTCATAATAACCTTAGTAAAATAAACGGGTACATTTCCCACAGGAAGAAGGCCATGTGATAGGCATAAATAATTAATCACCGCCAATGTCACTGTCATGTACAATGAACATTATTATATTTTCTATAAATATATTTTTTTTTATTGGTTTAGACACCTATCATTGGACCAAAATGTATCATCATATTTCATAAATATAGGGTTTTTCCCCTTTGAATATAACATCTCAATTTAAAATTACGTGATGAACTCATTTGGCTCGTGCAATTCGTGATACATGTGTATTGTCTTTGTTATTTCTCTCATATATGACTTTGAAGTGGAGAGTTAATGATAACAGACAGTTTCAACTGCATTTTATTAACAACTCGTTTTCAGTTGAAATTTAGTGATTGTTCACAAAATTATTTTATACGGCAAATGTCTATTAAAAACACAGAAATGGTGTTTTTTTTTAAAGTCTGAGAACTTATTTTCTTGATTACAGTCAAAATATAATAAAACATTTATGGACTTGTTAGGCATTGAATATGATGTGATATTCACCACATGGAAGTAATAATTGTCCATAGTCCATAATAGTGTAATATATAACCAATAGATATATATCTAATTAAATTAAAACCTGCTCGATCATATGATCTCAGTTATCAAACTAGGCTTAACCTTAATGGCCATGTTTCTGGGTCAATTCACTTAGATTGATTAATTTATACTAAATTTACATATTCTTGATTACAACTTAATCGCTCTCGAGACTCACTACTAGGGATGGCTATTGCTAGATTTTTCATATCACGATAAATTGCAATACGTGGCACTGTATCGCGATACGCATTGTAATATATTAAGAGTAATTCAAACACGAGTGGCGGTGTTTCCTATTTAACATAGTTATAAGGAAAAAGTTGTATTTTATTTAACGATAAAAACAGCATATTTATCCAAGGACAACGTGCCGAAAATGATGTAATAACGTGATGTATGTAAACAAGCGCGTCCGATCGCATTTCGCGTTTTAAAGTTACATTGATGTACTGTTACAAATTGAATATAGTTCCGGATAGTTTCCAAAGAAAATCATTAAAAATGACGTGTTAGAATTGAAATGATAAATACGTGCCAACATTTTATCGTTAAATAAGATACAGTCAGTCGTTCAAATGCAGACAATTAAATCACTTGTGCTGTTTATTTAATTACTACTCATTTGAACTCCTGACTGTATTTTATTCTACAATAAAATACAGGGACAAATTTATTATTTCTTAAATAAAATATACTTTGAAGTATTCCCACTTCCTTGGGCAACCTCAGTAAAGTTTGTTTACATTTTGAGATAGAATAATATACCGGTTATTACTAAGTTTTTGTCAGTCATTGTCGTCACAGAAAAAGCATCCAGCTAAGTGACGGAGAAACTGCAGTTTTTCATTTACATAAAATAGAACAGTACGTATCGTGTCTCAAGAAAATTGCAATATACCGGTCTTATCGCGCACCGCTACTTACAACAGATGGACTCAACCTCAAATGGAAATGGGCGATGTCGCATTTGGAAGTATTTAAAATGTCTTGCCTAACTTGCCATAAGGATACTTCTTCCTTATTTTGCATTGAAGTGATCAAACCCATGACCCTTATTTATTGATGCAAACGCGTAATTACTGCACCATAGCAGCTCTACCATTTATCTAAAAATAGAAAAGAAGGCAAAAGGATCACTTGTAACTTTGGATTTAATCTCAAACCATTTAAAGGAATGCAGTGGTTAGATAACCAAAATATTTATTATTTAAATTATCACAGGAAAAAGTTCATATCTACACGTACTAACTCTCTTGTTGCAGTGTCTTGAAAAACAAAAAATGAAACGTTTCAGTACTTGTATGAAAGTTATTTCTGTCTGCTGGTTAATTATATATTTTTGCTGGAAATGTTACATAACATGTATTCAAAGAAAAAACTACATATTTAAGAAATAAACAAAATGATACTTACCAGTGCAACTTGGAGATAATTGGCTAATTATTGCTTATAGTGGATTATGTGCAAACAACTTTAAAGTTAACAAATGATGGTCTTTTCTAACAAATACAAACAAACACATTTGATGACAATTGAGAAAGCTTAATTGATTTTAAATCCTTTGTCTGCAGTCAATTGACATGAATTACCCAATTTTCATAGATGTCACTACATTGTGATTTTTGTCTTCTATAAAACACCCTTAGCTCCGTCTTCTTAATTTTTGAAAGTGTAAATGACAAGATAATAATAGCCATGATGTGGCATTTAATGCCCAATTGTTACATTAACCAGTTAGGTGTGATAGACAGTTTTAATTGATTGATGGTTTTTGATACTATGAGCATATAAAATGTGCATTTGGACTAGGGTGTATTCCTTTCTGAATATAGTCAAGTCACTCTTTTATACATTGAAGGATTTTTATATAAATAGGCACAAATGTTCAGCATATAGAAATAAAGTGTAGTGCTCAAGTACCGGGTCTACAACTTGAAGGTCAATGTCACAGACTGTGAGGCACCACTTCGGTGCTATTCGTCTCTTACGAGTGACAGCTTTGTTTACTTCTCTTTTGAACCTGTAGTGATTTATGATAGACTGAATGTTCTCGGGCAGAGAATTCAATGAGACAATAATTTTATAATAAAAAGTTGCAGCTGACATATTTTTAATCTTAGGTACATAAGTACTCTTCCTTGTTCCATAGGAATGCACATCAGTTCTCTTAATGAAGTGATCCTTCATATATGATGGACACTGATTATGGTAGATTGTATGTACATGATTAATATCGGTTGTTTAACCATGTCCTCTAATTTTAACATACCAAGTTTATTGAAATCACTACCAATCAAAGAAGTTCTTGATGGGACATTCAAAATGAATCGAAGGCCACGACAATTGTTATTTTCATAAACTATATCCTTTCAATGATTTATATTTAAATTCTAAAAGGCATTTACCGTCAAATTAAAAACATATAAGGAATTTTATACCTCTGTCCCCATCTCGAACATTTGGACTAACCGAACATTATACCAGAAAAAATAGTTTGTCAATATTCAATGACCATTATAAAAATTTAACATAAATCGATGTGTGCATTATATAAGTGACAACAGCTGGCTTTATCATTAATTGTCTCTGTCTTTGTTTGAATATATCAGAATTCTACTACTTTAATGCATAAAATATGTTCTAGTATTTGATACAAATAAAGACAACACAAAGGACATTCACGATAGGATTAGTGTTATGTATTAGAATAAGAAAACACGCTGTCGTTATATGACTTGATCTTTAGACATACGACTAAAATGCGTAAACTAGTTTTGTGTTGGTTTGTTTTTAGCGTGATACTTCTGACATCTTCTATCATTTACAGGAATAAAGTATTGCATGGTTCAAGCACTGCTAAAATAACTATCTTGGGAAAAGATAGATTTGGAAATGTAGACAGAAATGAGCGTGTATCATATGGTGTTATTGGAATTCTAAGCCGGGACAAAGCTTTCAAAAAACGAAATATACATCGAAAGATTTTTTCAAGAAATGAACTTAGCAACGTATTTATTCGTTTCTTACTGGATAAACCGACCGAAGAAACACTCAAGGAGTCGCGTATACACCATGATATCATATTTCTTAACGCCTCTTATTCTGGATATGCTGTTCGTTTTGGAGAAAAACTTTACAAATGGTTAACTATAACAACTAAAATATTTCCTGATGCAAAATTTGTAGGTAAAATGGACGACGATGTATATATATGCGATACATCTTTTAAAGTTATATGGAAACACTGGTCAACACTTATGTACATCGGATGGGCTCATCACTTTGGATGGAAGCACATGTCAGCGAAAAACAGAATCGATGAGATGTTTGTAGTTATAGGTAGTGAGTTAGTTCAACGAATTACAAAACGCAATTACTGTGATAATGGGTATAAATGTAATTCAACCAGGGAATTGCTCGATAAAGATTATGCAGATATTTCTTTGGCTATGTGGTTATCTATTTATAATGATGTAAAAACTATTCAACTGAACAAAATCGTTGATAACTCAGGAATGACTAAATTTGTGTCAGGGATGTGTACAAACTATTTTCTGATACATACAATTAAGTCAAATAAAATATTCTATAATATATATTCCGATCAACATTCCACAGCACTGATATAGGCAATTAAGTCGGCGAAAAGTCTGAATAAGTCCGTTGAGAGTGGCCAGATGTTTCTGTCAGAAGGAATATGTTTTCTAAAACAATCATTATAAGAATACTCAACATATGCCGTGTTTATGTGAAGAAACATGTCGCGGATTTACACAGCTCAACTATGAGAAACCTATGATTTTTTATCGTAATGTAGATAATATCTGATTACATCTTTAATTCTATGTACATATTTGAAATTGTGCTGTGATAGTATTCAGGACATAAGTCATCGAATTTATTATTGCATATGTAATTACATTTTTAAACCCAGATATCGTTTTAAACAATAAAAGATGTTTGTTATACGTGATGTTATATATTTGCAATCAATAGATTCATTTTTTGTAAACATTGTACTTTAACTTAAATGACCACGTTGGAAATAAGCGATTGATCTTGCTTTAATGGGTCATCCTAGGTCAATAGATTAAGGGCAATAGTTTGTATTTATTTATTTAATTACACTATACAACAGTTATTTAAACGTGCTAGTTTTTTTTAATTTTACAAATTCTTAGCATCAATTGTCTGTATTTTTGTTCATAAGAAAATGTATGCATTGTATTTGAAAGTGACGTTTGTTACATTGTGGTTGTGGTTGTGGTTGTACTGAAATGTACATATAAATAATCGAACTGTTATGAAAAGTGAACGCCAAACTTCTTTCAACGTTAACAGAGGTATTAGTGCTAGCAAAGCATGAACAAAAACTCTTGGTAGAGATTGATTGTTACAGTGGCGCGCACAAAGAATGGTTTACGCTACACGCTCGATTAACCGTGTGGTCAATAGGAATAGTTAAAAACGTGTATCGTGCAGACCCCAATATTGCTTGAATATTTCCGTAATTGTGAAACGTGAACCAATCAAATCAGCGCACACACAGCGTGTAGCCAATCAACAGCCGCAAGCAGAATGTCGCTGAAAACTGAGTTCTGACAAAATATGCAGTATTTACTTTTTGGAAAAAGTACATAATTAGTTTTTCTAATTTTGTACTATCTCTCATCTAAAACACAGGGGATGTCAATGCCAGCTTGTTTTGATACTGCGTTATGTTACCAGTTTTTGAGTGAAAACGAAAGTGGGAGGGATAAATCAGTGTGCATAGAATCTAGTCACTTAGAATGAAGTATTTTGTTGAGTGGCACGTAGTCCAATGGAGAGATTAGATATTTAATTAATATTTATAAGGCAAATAAAATGCTATTGTGATTACCAAGACATTTTAAAATCTACTTTCACTTTCTACAGTATACTGTAAAAATAGCAGACTCTCAATCATCTGGTCATTTTCAATATACCCTTAATTGAACAGCTTTCCTTTGATCCGACGTGTAACGAAGATACAGACACTTTACGTTTCGATGACAGTGCAGTCAACTTAGTACTAAGGAAAAAAAGAATAATATATTTCAATAAATTTGATATATAATTATGTGCCCCATTTGTTTTTGTTTTGATTGTAGACAGCCCTTGTCACGTAGAGGCTTAATTTATCAATGCATATGCGAAAATATATAGCAATGATTCACATCCTATTTGAGTGCTAATTTCATTGCAAGTAAACAGTTAGGAATGGGAAAAGCCTTGCTAATGGTAAAGGAAATGATAAAATATTTTTCTGTCCTGTGTATATAGGCAATTAAATAGCACATTTAGTACATTATGACCTAAATTAATACAACCATGACGGACCTGGGGCTAGGATTAATGCAATACCTGTTGGGTATTCTGGGAGTGCCACTTGCAGAGCATAATGTGTGAATATCAACCATATAAAAGTGACGAAATAATGATGATAACAGACGTTTTACACAAATGAACATGTGTCCGGATTACGGATGTTGCATATTTCGGGGACGCTTCATTGGTAATGGATTTACCCAAATTGAACTGGAAAAAAATAGTTTGTGACCTCCACTAAGTATACAGATGTGTTGACCATAGCCTGAAGTTTGGTCTGTGTTAATTTGTGTTTCTATCTGAAAAGTTTCTGTTAGATTATTGAAAGAAACCACTAATGTTTAATACAATCATGAATTGTTCGTTTAAGACTTGACTTATTTAGTCAATAAGTATTTTTGATAAGCAGTGAGTGGCAAACATTTAGCCATAAATTGTCCAACAAATTCAGCTCCAACTCAAAATCATCACAGGCCCTACAATTTAGAGGGCCAATGTGTACCCCAGGGGCATTATTTGAATTACGATAATTTCACTTAGGACTATAAAACAGTGCCATACGTCAAATATCGGAGCTGTAGGCAATATGGTTTTAGAAAAAAAAAAACATACGGATTAGTTTACATGGCAACCAGAATTCTGGATATAACTTCTTTTTTTTTAATTAGTTATATAGGACTATTGAAAGAACATTTATGTGAAGTGTAATAACGATTGGCTCAATGATCTTGTAGGAGATATAGTTTTTTGATTGAGCCATTTTGTACCTTATGTAATTTCTCTATTTGCAACGACCTGTGTCATTTGCCAATTTCAATTTCATTTTCAAATTTTCCCAATTAATGGCTCATTTCAAAATGAAAATAACAGGTTGAAAGAATATGACACACTTATTGAATTTGCGAACCTCATTGTATTTGCTCTTTTTTATTTTGATCAGGGAGGGGGCGTTTATCAACGGTCGTACGACTGGTCTTACTTAAGACTGGGTTTTACGACCATTCTTAAGACCATGGCCCCTTTTATAAAAAGAAGCGCAGCTACGACGTCGTAATTAGGACCCTTAAGTCTACGACCGTTCTGATGCTGTCGTAAGTAGACTGATAGTCTTAAAAATGGCGGCGATTACAGCAGCCGGACCTTTGCACTAGAGACGTGCAGCAAGGTTATTTAGGCCTAGGGCTAGTCTGGCAGACATGCGTAATTGGGAGGTTCTCTCCCGCTGCCTCCTTTCAAGAGAAGGCATTATTTTCAAGGGACGTTCTAATGAAGCCAACAAACCGATCTCAGTAATACCAGTTTTGACTCGGGTATTGTATCCAAGAAGGATATGTAAATCATCTATATTCTTCGTTCACATATGATCTAGGAAAAATCTATCCTGTATTATGATAAATTGCTACTTTTCTTAATAGATCTTAAACCATCAGATTGTATGCTGTATTTATCTAAGTTTTAACCCGAGTCAAAGATTCACTTAGTTCCGTCTACCAAAATGTTGGAAGACTTCAAGTTTATTAGTCAAATTATCCCCTGTTGCTTTGAAACGTGCTCTCAAACTCTGTTTGAGGCAAGCGCTCCACGAACAGGGTATCAGAACACTTTCAAGTATCAATTCTCTGTCGACGTAGCAATTACAACAAACACTTCCTGATGCAAAGGTACAGACGTTGACAGATAGTATAATGTTGCTTAATTAATAATTGCTCCTCAATGAGCACTGGGAGCCAAGCGATTTTTGAGCGTAAACGGCGCATTCCGTTCTTTTATATACGCCTGTAAAGCGGGGAACAATATAAGAAACCAGTTTGTATACATTAATAAGCTATTGACTCAGTGTTAACTAAGCGCCCAAGAATCCTGACCAATGACTATAGTTGAGCCTATTCTACGGTTTTGTCTCACATATGTAAAAGATAAAATGTGAATGAATAAATTTATTTAAATGACTTAATTGTGTTATGTTGTCAGTAATTAATATTTAGCTTGAAAGTCCATCATGATTCCTCAATCTTAAGGATATTGTTCCTAATTCATTTCATACTGGTTGCCTTCCTATTAAGCGGACTCTCAATTATGTAGTCATTTTCGATTTACCTGTAATTAAACAGTTTCCTTTGATTCGACGTGTAATGAAGATACCTGACTCATGTAGACACTCAGTTTCAATGACAGTGCAGTCACCTTAACACTAAAATAAAAGCAATACATTTGATATATACGGTATGTGCCCAATCTGTTTTTGTTTAGATTGCAGTCAGCCCTTGTCACGTATCAAGCACATGTGCAAATGTATAGCAATTCGCATCCTGTTTAAGTGCTAGTTTCATTGCAAGTAAACAATAAAGAATGGAAAAAGCCTTCCTAAGGTTAAAGAAAATAATAAAATCTTAAAAACTTAATAGTCTTCGATAAAATCGTACTGACATTAAATAACACATTTAGTACATTACTACCTTAATCAATGTAACAATGACGGACCCGTGTCCGTATTACGGATGTTGCATATTTCGGGGACGCTGCATTGGTTATAGTAGCCTGTAGTGATTTAAGCTATTCTCGGCTTCGCACATCCGGGTACTGATAAATCATTTACACTCGGTTTATGCATCTTTAATTTTAAAATGTACCAAATCAGAGAAAATAGAATGTAAAAAGACGACTGCCCACCATTAGGTAATAATCATATAATTAAATTTATATTATTTGAACGTTGTTAAAATCTTTTTGTTTCGTTTGAAATAAATTTTAACTTGCATATGAGTCTACGGTACAGACCAAGTTTTCACCTGTCTTTGACAGAAGTAATGAACGCGATCTAATAATCCGATTGGTTAAATGGCCAGTATGGCGTCACGGCAAAGCCGAGAAATTACAGGTAAGCAGTTTCTAAATCTAACTATAGTTCCGTGGTAGTTCCAGTGCTAGACAGGAAATTTCGATGCTCACATACTGCCTCCCGTCTTCATATAAACTTGGTCGGTATCAGTTCTCAAACTATATCATGCCCCTCAAACTGCGGGCCTTTAGACTGAGGTTTCGTCAATCAGAGCCTACTTAATGGGTAAGGAAGCAATTATAAAATAAGGAAAAGTGCAACCATGAAGCAGCGTATTTATTTGTAGCAAGGAACAAACAACAAGAGGATACCAGTTTCTGTGTGTTTTTAACTTAAGATTCTTTTTTGAACACTGTTCAATTAGTCAAAATACTTAAGTGGCGTCTTGAGCAAATTTTGAGGGGTTTTTTTGTTTTGGGTCAGAATCTCGCTATAACGTTCGCGGAGGTAGAGATATTGCCCCTAACAAAAATAACACAATATCTCGACTCGTGTACAATTAGTTGGACTAACTGTTCAATCAGCTGTGCATGACAGATCCGTCAAACAAATCTCCCCTACATTAACAAAATGACAACTCTTAAAACTTCTTGCGCCACTTCAGTAATATTTCATTTTATTGATTTAACAACATTTACACAATTTGTATGCTTATCTTAACAAATATTTACATCAAACGATCAGACTTCTGCCACCATCTTTTGCAGCTTCTTTAAGTGTTTATTGTGCGGAATTCTGCGGGCCTATTTGCGTACCGAAAGTGTTCATGGATACGTAAAATTTGCTGTTAAAACGACGTCATAATAGAAGTTTTTTAAGCAGGTGTTAATTGTTATAAGTAGACCTTTCTAACTTAATCTGAAACGTAAACGGAAGCTTACTTCGTACTTGTAATGAAAACCGGGGATTTTCTCAAATGTAATAAAAAACTATAAATAACAAAATTATAAAATACCACAGGGGTTTGCGACTTAAATACATGAGCTTCAAGCATTTCTTGTGTTTGATCAAACAAACACATGTCTAAATTACCTGCGGAAGGAAATACCAAGAATTGGGCAATTTAGATATTATCGACTTTTTAGACTTACTATTTCTTATAGAGTGCTCAACCATTATTCTGTATCTCGGAATTATTATGTTAATCTTGCGAAACTTTCGTCTTTCTTACGTCACGCCTGACAGGGTGTCGATGGGGGTGAATTTTTCCACGTTGGGACACATGCATATGAACATAATTATAAGCTTCTGTCATTAGCTTGAACTGTAGCGCATCATTAAGACAGCCCGGAAATCCCGACTCGCTTTACATATCAATACAAATTTGGTACATATGGCATGGAAGTTCCTGTTACAAGAATGAAACAGATCATTTGGTGGCTCATTCATAGGATGAAATATATTGTGCAATCTATTATAGTTTGTACCAACTGCTTGATACTACTTGTCACAGTCGCCACTGATTAACCGTAGGCAACGTATAAAATGCGAAAATTTTCGATAAAATATACGCAAAATTGTACGGATTTCAATGCTTGCCTACCATCGACATGAGCCGAACTTGCACAATCCTTATAAAGAACAACGGAGTTCTGTTAACAAGGCAAAAATTATTACTTCTATCAATATATAACTTTCTGATCAACAGAGTGGTGAGAAAATCTGCGTGTATCTGCGTGTCACCGAAAATTAAATTGGATTTTTTTAGGAAGGAGCACTGCAAAAAGAAGATATCTTCTGCTATCGTCCATTAAAATAATTAAAGACAACACTCTATTGCAATTGAACTAGTGCAAATGTTTTAAAATACTGGTTCGGTATAAGTATACATAATTCAGCGAGCACTACTTTGTATCCCTGTGGTGTTGTGCACAATCATACTTGTAAAAATTGTGAATTTCGTGCAGATCAAACGTAAAATATTACATGTATGTACATAGCTAAATCAGAAACGCTCTACATGAATGAAATGAGTTTTAAATACTGTATAACGCTTTAAATATGCGGTGCAAAATAGTTTCACCTGTTTTTAAGTATAAGTTAGTGTTTATTAAGTCAAATTTTAACAATTAAGAAACCATAAGGGAGCGCGCGGTAGCGAGCGACCGGGGTTTCTTAATTGTTCAAATTTGACTAATAAACTCTAACTTACTTAGTGTTTAACCTCATTTGACCTTTTGAGCCGCCAGCGACATTTGTTGTGGGCGGAGCTAAAGTGTTTTCTATTAAGAGCGAACTCTGAATAATTAAGTGATTTTAGTAGTAAGTTTTAATGAAAAAGAAAGACGTTTATTTGAAATCTGAGCGATTTCATTGGTTGGCTAATGAGGTCAAACACTACTATGTGTAGTCGTAAATTTGCAGAATTCGCAACAACCGCGAAACTACCATGTAAGGCATAACGCGAACAGAAACTTTTAGGAATATTAGATGTTTAAATCGACTACCGCTCGTCTGCCATAAGAAGCTGTTAAATGCTGAGTGTATCGCATGCCATTTTACTATTTATTCCAAAAAGAGATATCTATATAATTTCAAATAGATAGCTTTAAGAAATATCTCTCTGTTTTCAAACATATATCATTTTTCAAAGATATCTTTTGATGTATGTGAGATAACTCTGTACGGTAGAGAGAAATCTCTTTAGTATTTGGAAATGTCTCTCAGAACATGAGAGATATCCGTATTTAAAGAAAATTATCTCTTAATTTACAGAGATATCTCTGAATTTAAAAGATATCCCTATTCTGGGAGATATCTCTATGAAATCAGAGAGATGTATCTTTTTTGATTAAATAGTAAAAGAGATATCTCTCTGATTTCAATAGACATCTCTTTCACACTCGCTGAGAGATATCTTTGTATCACAGAAAGATATCTCTTGAACTTTAAGAGATATCTCTTCTACTTACAGACACCATTTGAGAGACATTTTTCTACTTTTGAGAGATATCTCTCAAAATTACAGAGAGATCTACCTATCTATTCAAAGAAAGATATCTCCTAATTTAAAGATATATCTCTGAATTAAAAAAAATGTCTACCCTATTTTAGGATATATCATTTTTGATTAAATATTAATACGGGTTTTTCACAGACTTCTGCGCATGCGCGACATTAACGGATATCGACCGCATTATCAACGGAGGGGGCAGTTACACGCGACTGCATAAGCGATATATACTGATATATTGTTCTATCATTTATATTTATTTAATAAAA
>JAUMHA010005124.1:0-21221 GCA_032359765.1 Saxidomus gigantea
CTCAAAGGTCAAGGTCACACTTAGTGTTTAAAAGTAATGGAAAACTGTATGCATGGTAACTCTGTCATGCATGGAAGGATTTTGAAATTACATACCACAATTATTGAGCACATGGAGCGGACAAAGACTGTGAGACACCTCTTTCGGAGGCATTTGTCACTTGTGAGGGACAGCTCTTGTTTGGTGTAAATATGCAAAAATATGTCAAATAAGTCTTTAGAAATGCGGTGTCACTAATTTTCATAAAGACTTATATAGGAACAACTTAAGAATTCTTCTTCTCAGAAACCACAAGAGCTTAGATATTTAGTATGTGTCATTGCTTAGTGGACCTCTACCAAGTTTGTTCAACTCATGCCCCACTTGTTTAAAAAAAACAGTTACAGGAAAAACCATGCCTCCAGTGAGTCCCTATAGGAACCAGTAACTTACCAAAAGACCAATGACTTCCTTAGCAACCTGTGACTTCCTTAGTAACCAGTGACTTCATCTAGCAACCAGTGTCTTCCTTACGTAAGTGCACTGGTACTCTGGTGCACATTATTACCCCATCATGGTCCTCTTGTATGCTGTTATTTTTCCCTTTTTCAGACACAAGCAATAAAAGGCTAAAGGTTGAGACTTCAAATGTAAGTGAAGTCAAGGTTGAAGGCCCAGATAACAACTCTAACAAAAAACAAGTATCAGAAATATCATCTGAAACATCTAAACAAGCTGTCGTTGAAGGTGAGAGCAGTACAGCAATAGTAAGAAAATCAGAACAGGAACCTAAAGAGAATAAAGTTACAGAGGTGATCTCAGATAATGTTGTGTCTACAAGTTCAGTGGACAGTAGTGCAGTGTTTATGGATACAGAGGAAAGTGCAACACCTGAAATATCTCAAAGTGAAAACAAGGTTGTAGTTAAAGAAGATGTAAATATTGGAACAAATAATAGTGTGAGTGAGAAAAAAGGAATTGAACAAGTCAGTGTATCACAGACAGTTGTAAATGTAACAGACTTGAAAACCATTCCAAAGCAGTCCATGCTGCAGAATGTAGGTGGTACAAATAAAGGTACTGTTGCAATGTCTAGTATTAATAATAATGTTTCCAAACATATTGAGAAATCTGTTACCAGTACAGAAACAATAAAAAATGAATTAACTTTAACAGCACGTAAGTCTGAATCAGCTTACCAAGTTGTGCAGCCTTCAAGTAGTGGGTTAAAGTCTCCAGCGATGAATACAAAAACAGACAAGAAATTTTCCCCACCAAAGTCAAAGAGCCCAGTGAGGTCACGGTCAAGGTCATCGGCAGGTTCAAAGTTACCATCTGAACTTTCATCTCCTGGATCAGACAGGAGCAGTTTATCAAGATGTTCAGACACTTCCTTATCTCCCAGAAATGACCAGGTTTTTTCAGCCGAGATGTTTTCTCATTTCATGAATTTCTGCGGTGTTAACCCATCTGAATTGCCACCAGTTTTTCAGCAAAATTTTGCAAGAGTTCCTGGAATGAATCCATCAAGTAAGAGTCCATCAGTGAAAACAGGTGCCCCGCAGGTTCACAATGTGTCAAAACCAGATAGAATGAAGATACCAATATTGCCACCAAATCCCTTTGGACCGTTACAAGCAAATGTACTTGCAAATTTACATAAACTGTCTAGTCCTCCGAATCAACAAGTGTTCCCTCCATTTAACTTGCCATGCCTTCCTGGAAAAGTCCAAGGTGGATATCAGCATGGTGCTAGTATGAATTGTAAAGGCAGCTCCCAACCAGCAGCAAATGTCCGACCATTTTCTCATAATCAAGGATCTAGATTTCCATTTGGTTCTATGTTTCCAGACATAACTTTAGCAGGGGCACATCCACAGATACCAGGTTTTGTATGGCTAAGTCCTAACAGCAAAAGCAAAAACAAAAGTAAAACTGTGGATTGTGAAAAAATGGAAGATATCTTTGACAGTAGTGTTCCACCACCAAATGTAGATGTCAGTCAGTTGAAAGATAGAGGTCATGGGCCCATTCCAAAACAAAAAATAGCATCTTTCCTTGAAAATCCATCAGAATTTTTGAAACAGCAGACAGAACTTGTTAACAGTTCTATTTCGTCTACATGTTCAAGTCCTGTGTTGGAAAATAAAACATCGAAAAATGCTGAGCATGATGATGGTGAAAAGACCAGATCAGATTCAGCTTGCTCGGATAGATTGAATAGTCCGTTTAAGCCAGATAAAGAGGTTCCAGACAAGGACATTGCCAGTGACATAAAAGCTGGAGAAAATGTACTTGGTTCTTCAATAGTCCCATCACAGAATACGGTTATGACACAAAATAGTATTGTACCTTCAACTACTGTGCAAAATTCTATTGTCTCAAAGGATTGCAGTGTTTCATTGGCATCATCTTGCATGCCCGCAGTGCCAGTAGCTAGTGCACCACCTACACCTACAACAGTAGTCCACCATACACCTGGGTCATTATCTTGTCACCAGATGTCTCTGATTAAAGCAAGGCAGCATGCTCTTGGCTTGAAAGAAGGGAGACAAGACATTTCCAAGGAGAGTTTATTGCATCCACTTGCTGCAATTCTGAATGACCCAGCTATTGGACAGGTGTTTCAGCAAATGTTTCCTGAAGTGGTGCAGGAAGCGTTAATGCATAGTCTTGATATGCCACGGCCAAATGGGCTTGTATTGGGAGGTCAAGGTCAATTGCTGTCTCACTCAACAAGTGCACTTAGTACACCTAGAATGTCCTATGCACCTATGTCACCTAACCAGATAAGTACACCTTCAACAGTTTCCCTAGCAGCAATGTGTATGGGGCCGATCCCAGCTCAGAGACCAAGTTTCCCAATCCAGGGATTACTTAGTAACCTTTCACAAGGAGATTTCCCAGCTAGCACATTACTGTCAGCTGCAGCAAAAGCACAGTTTGCACAACAGCATCATTTAAGCATGCTTATGGCTCACCACCTGGCACCTTTGTCTGCCTCGATTTTACCACAACATAACCAACCAATTTCAACTCAAGGAGGGTCACTGAGTTCTCAAGTTGGAAATACTATTCAAACAACTTCAGCCTCAGCTGTAGAAACTCACACTTTAACAAAGCATACCCCTTTGTCAGTTTGTAAACCATCGAGTGGCAGTCTAACTACTGATACAATTGTGTCAACAAGTACAGAAAAGGCAAAAAGATCTGGTGCACCAAAAATCTCAGAACTTCTAAGTAGAAACGAATCAAACAAACAGACTGGAAGACCTGAAGTAGAAATGCTAAACCTGATCCATCAGTTACAAAAACAAGGCAATTCTGTTCATCCAAGCAATATTCCAGTGTCAGAAATGACAAAATTGTCACATATAGGACAAACTGTTCCATCTCAGTTGCCATTACACAGTGCGACACATCTGAATACAGGAACAACAAATATGGCAAACATGAATTCATCAGTGATTGCACCTGTTGGTAATGTGATGCCTCATGACCAGCATGCTGCTTTAGTTGATCAGCAGTTACTACAAATGTACAATGCATTAGGATTTTCCATCCAGAACAGTGTTGCACAGCAGAAGCAACAGTTACCTGCCCCAGAAACAGGTGTAGAAGCAGGGTCACCAGTCTCTGTGTTAAACCAGCAGCAGTTAATAAATGCACAGTTGCAGTCAAGTTCACAGTTTGCGAGCAATGCTTCCTCTTCAAGTTCAAATGTACCATTACTGGTACGACAGCATGACCCTATAAGTACTAACATCATGTCAAATGCACCAAACTATGTTCCTTTACTTGCAAGTTCACATGGTAATGCGCCCATACTAAATCTTCAAGGTATCCACCCACCTTCAAACATCAGTGCCCTTCTACAGCAACAGTCTACATTCAGTCAGACCCAACCCATGCAAAGCAACAATATTCAGTTACCACAGCTACAGTCACACCAGTCGATCAGTGTCCCCAACTCTGTACAGGACCTGACTCCGAGTCCACTTCAGATCAACAACCCACTTGCAGTGAACTCCAGCTCCCAAGCAGTAATGAATATGCTGAATATCCAACAGTCTATTGGTAATGGAACACACCTGACAGCTATGCAGTTACAGACATTGCAGTTACAGCAACAGTTACTACAGCAATTGCAGCAGGTACAGGGAATGCAGAATCTTATTAGCCAGTACAATCTACAGAACATTGCTGTTAATAATAGTACCACAGGAGAAAGGAGACAGACTAATAATGTAGTTTCTGCTACCATTGCAAATGAAGTAGTTACCACAGAGCCTTCTAAATCTGCTGCAGCAAGTAATTCTGTTAGTGCAGTTCTTCCTAGTGTAGAAGTTGTGGTATCATCTTCAGGAGAAGTGAGTCATAGTAATGATGGAGCAGTAGCAGAAAAAGAAGAGTTCACGCTGAGGAAGTCCAACACAATACGAGTTATAGCAGCTGCAGACACAACTGAAGACTGCAGCTCTACAACAAGGACAGTTGATATAGGTACTGAAACAGATGCTATTGATGAAGATACTTCTGAGTTACAGTCAGAATATGATAATGAAGAGGATTGTGATGAAGAACAAGATAATGCTACACAGACAGATTCTGAATCTGATAATGATGGTTGTGTAAATGAAGATGACACATCAACTAAAGAAGCATCTAGTATCACATTACCAGCAACAATTCTTCCCATTTCAAGAGCTTCAAATCTGAATACTTGTTTAGCAATAGCCACACAGAAAGGCACAACAAGATCAAGTGAATTAGAGTCAAGAATACTTGGAGAAAAATCAAGTCTTGCAAGAAGTCAAAATTTGTCAGCAGAATTGACAAAGCCTACTGGCAATGAACTTAAGCTGAAGATAAAGCGTAAACGTCTGTTAGAATGTTCTGTTGAAAGGGCTGTGGAAGCAGCCAAGAAGGTTAAGCAAAAGGAAAAGAAAGAACAACCGCCACCTTTTGAGAAGAAAGAGTTGCGTTCATCTACTTTAGCTGCCACAAAAGCATCTACATCACTTGCAGCAGTAATGAGTGCTGGTAAAGATGCAAGTAGAATCAAGGATACACAGACAGATTTAAAGCCTGAACTAAAACTTGCGCCACCTAATGCTGATCCTAAACCGTCGTGCTCAAACGAAGAGACAGCTTCCACAAAAGAAGTTTCGAGAAAACCAGCGGTCTCTACAGAATGTCTGGAATGTGATTCTTCAGTTGACTCTGATAACAATATCAATAGTTTAAAAATGACAAATAACAGTCCTGAATCATCAAAGAATGATAATCTGACGAGTCAAATAGCTGCAGCTTTATCTAGTCAGAAAGGTCTATGGCAGTTATCATGCCCGAAGAAATTGTTAACGCAAGTTTCTGATGATCCTAAAGAAACTGAAACAGGCAGTTGCACTGAGAGTGATTTGACATGTGAAGGAATGGAAACCAGTCAGCAACAGGATGAGTACAGCACAGTTAAAGTGGAGGAGGAAGGTAATTGGTTTAATTAATGTTTTTAATACAATACAGATTGACTGGTTTCTGTTACCTAATAATTTCATGCCAGTATGGAAATTGTTCAAAGATTCATTTTGTATGTGCAAACAAAAGCTATACCAGCTGCTTAAATACAAAACAAAAACTGTCTTTTATCAGCAGAACATCAAACTGTTAACTTTGAGCTCTGACTTGAACAACAATCTATAACAACTGTGTTGTAGAAATTGTTTCTGTTAATTGATGTGTTGCACAGATATTTTTATGTAAAAAAATCAGTACTACATTCTTGTTTGAAACAATATAGCCATGCCAGTCAGTTTACTGTCTATATACAAGTGCTGCTCATTTCAAACAGTTACCTTTTGGTACAGGCATACACCCTCAAAAGAACAAACTGTGTTCATTTTATGTTTTTATACAAAACATAAAGAAAACTTTAAAGGAAAGCATTTACAGAAAGTAAAGTTTAACATGTATTAAGTTAGACTAAGAGACAGTTTGTATCAGTATATCCAAGGAATAATTTGACACTAATTTTGCATTTATACAAACACCACTTTTATTTGCTCTACTATGCATTCATTACTTCAGAAAATCTTGAAGGCTGCAGTCATGAGAAACAGACTTTAATATCAAGATCCTTCAGTACAGGAGACCTGGTTTGGGGACAGATTCGGGGCTTTCCATCTTGGCCTGGCAAACTCGTTGACAGTACAGATCCAAAGTGTGGAGACACAGTTGAAGGAAAAGTAAGACTGGTAGTTCTGTGTTGTTATGTTTTTTGTGCACCTGTTTAGTTTAGGAGGGAATATAAATTTACTCCTGTATGGCAATGTAACTCTAAGTCTAAATAAACTTGGTGTAGTCTGCCTGCAAAACTTACAGAAAGTATGTGGCTTTCATTTGTCTGTCTGGTGCAGAAATTGCCATTTGAGTGCTTGAGATCTTTAGTCACCAATTTAAGCTTGAATGTTAGAATAATGTGTTTGTACATTCAGATTTAAAGTTAAACATGTGTTAAAGACCACCATGTGAATAAATACAGTCAGTGAGAAAACCTTGCGCTATTCAGCTATAATTGTGGAAACATCTGAATACAGACCAGCTGTCGACAAATACTACCACAGCATCTTCCGATCAGTGGTCTTTGTTCACAATTTTTGACTGTATTTAGCCGGTGGTGAGTACTTTTAACTGGATTGTAAATACAGCTGATGGACTATGACTGTATTGCCAAGGAAGACAGAAAACAGTGTATCATGAAATGTTATATCATAAAGACATGTGGAAATATGCTGGCATCTTTACTGTTTTAGAAACATCAATATTTTTGTAACGAAATTCCTTGACGTAGATGTAAATAGCAAACTTTGCTTTGAAAGAATTTGATAGCTTGATTGCTGTAAAAGGTTGTGTTGCATTAATGCATTTTAAATTTTTAATTGTTAATATCTTGATGCTTGGAAATGATGCAATGCCTCAATTATTTCAGGTGTTTGTTAAATGGTTTGGAGACAATACTGTGACTCAGGTTGAACCAAACAAATTGAAAACTTTATCAGAAGGTTTAGAAGCTCATCACAGAGCAAGAAAAAAGCACAGGAGGTAGGTCTTTGATTGGATGGACATTCTGTGTAGTTTTTGAAATAAGAATTGAGTACTTTATAACAGGAAAAATATTAAGCTGATTAACTAATGCAGGTTTATCTTTGGTTTTAACATTGTTCTAGTAGCTGAGTTCTTCATATCTAGAATTTGCCTCATAAGAAAAACTGCAAATAAAGCAAACTTAAAATACTTTATATTTAGTCTGCTGTATGATATATTAAAGTTGCAGTTCCGTACCTAGTTTATACAAGTTTATTTTAGTTTGATTACGAAGAAAGCTCTGTAGCTTATTGAATCACTCTTGAACAATCATTCCAGATGTCATCATGCACGCTAGAGAGAGGCAGCGAGTTCTGTTTACTTGTATGATTACTTACATGTTTTTGTTCTTAAAATATTCTGAAAAATTTCCCTTGCATGTTTAATCTTTGGTTTTAGGGGAAGGAAAATGAACAGTCATCTTGAGCAAGCCATACAGCAAGCTATGGCTGAGCTGGACAGAAAGGCCTCGGCAACTGCCGTCTCTAAGGAAGTGAACAAATCAGACAGAGTAACGAAACAAGTAAAAGTTAAACAGAGAAAAGAGATAAAGAAATAAATCAGAATTTGAAGATTAAGTAGTTTTGTAGTAAGGAATTACATAAGATGTATTTATTATTACATGAAACTAATGTGGATCAAAAGGTTTTATTAATGAGATGATGATAATTATTTCTACTGCATGAGCAGTTGATATCTGTGTTATTTCTCATTGTTCCTGTCATATTTTTATCACACTATTATTCTTCAAAAGTGGAGTTAAATAACTTGTTAAGATTTTATTTTGTATAGATTTGTGTTTAAATATCTTGTTAGAAGTTTCAGCAATTGAATGAAATTTTTATTTTCCATTTTTGCTTCTGACTGTTATAAGTGACACTGTATATTTAGATGTATAAAATGATGCACATTTGATATGTATGCTAATACAATCACCTTGTATTTATTATGCTCATACTTCCCCACCAGAAGTAGAGACTGTATAGAAATCACACTGTCTATCAGCCTTACACAGTCGGAGCATGTCTCGGTCCATACCATCTTGAGCAACAGTGTCTCACAATAAAGTACTATAGAGCTTTTCAGCTGTCATGTGGATCTATTGAATTTTTCACTGCTACAAGTTTGATAACTGTACCTAACATTTCCTGGGAGTTACTTCCCTTGTTGTGTAGCACCCTCAGTATGAGGACTGTTTCTTCAATTGTCCTTTGTACTTTGTCTTGCTTTACAGTGAAATCAAAGTTGTGGGGGGGGTATTTTATTACCTTCAGTGAAGGTTCCAACTTTAGTTTGTCTCTAATTTTCTGTGGCAGAGTGAGGAGAGAAGTCCTCTATAATATTGTTGGAATGATATAAAAGCAATATGACACTGATATACCTATAGAGGAGTTTCAGTTTTCCTTCTATTACTGAAATATACATATTCAACAGTGAAATTATATCTATTTGCTTAAGAATTCTACAGAACACATGTTTTGCATTTGCTCACTCCTTTTTTCTGAATTCACAGATTCTGGAAATCTATCGAGGGTCTTGTCATAAAAAACTGCAGTGTAGTTCTTGATGACCTTATTCTATCTGCAATGGAAAGTACCAAATTTATTACACAGAAACTTCATTGTTTACTTAGGACTTTCATGCAAAACCTGCCACACAAAATATGAATCAAGCATAGGATTTTACATGTATATAAGTTGGTTGTGAACAATAGTAAGTTGAATTTTTATTGTGTATTTAATGATATTGATGCAGTTTTACAATTACTATTTTAGATTTTTATGGTTAAGTGCTGCCATTTTATTTGTATATAATGCAGTTAATCTGTTTTCGTAGATACAGTTCTTTTACAATGTGCCATAGTGTTACTAATATATTTTTTTATTTTCTTGGCTAATTTGAGATCTGAATATTTTAGGATTTGGTGCAGGAAAAACGTTACTTGTATTATTAACAGGATATGTTGGAGTTAGAGATATAAACTCTGAAATATGTACAACAAAGTTACCGACGTGTTCACTGTTAGGCATTTTTGTTTCAGATTTGTTGTTAAAGATTTTAACCATGATAGAAAATATGCAATTTTCATATATATTGTGATTAATTATTTTAATCAAACTGTTTTGCAATATGTTTGCTACGCAAACTGTTTTAAAAAGAAACTGTTATGTTTAAAATCTGAAATGTTGAGATGAAAAAAAGGGTAATTTCTTCTTTTCACATGAGAACACTTCCAACAATTTTCTTATGGCTAAGGGAACCATACAACATTTTTTGGAGTTTTGTTGTGCTTTTAGATGTAGATTATCCATAACTTTACAAATGAAGCAATCAAAAAAACAGAAGCTGCATGAAATCAATATACTTCTGGTGTCTACAAGTGAAGTAGATTGGTTTGAGCTAAATTAGATTATGTTACTGCAAACATCTGGTTCTATACTGGTAACAGAACCACTGATTGGTTTATTTACAGTTTGATTCTTGGAAGCAGCATCACTAAATGTCAAGGTATCTTGTCATTCTATAGTGTGTAGAGTATGTGTTTCTTGAATACTGGGTTGAGCCGAACAATTCCTTTTAAGTGTTTAAAACTATAATAAAATTCACTATGATCTTAAAACATTTTTTCTGACTTTCTCATGATGCACAATTTCCATCATACACTTTGTTCAATTTGTGTTCAAGGTTTTTGTGTTGAGACATTTTATGTCACTTTGTAAACAAGTGCTAATAATGTAAGAAGAATCTGCTTTTCCTGTTTCTGAGTGACAGTTCATCTTTTTCACTGTCAACACAACTGTTTACTAATGTTAAAAGTGCTATTTACTTGAAACTGCCTGAGAACACTGGTCTTGAGTGTAAAGGTCAAGTGTCTCATGTTACATTTTTGTTTGTGGTTGTTATAAACAAATAGAGATCACTGTTTGTAATTTAACAGGAAATTTTTTCATTTGTTTTACTTTTTCACTCCCTCTTTTCATGTGGTTTCCCACTGATTTGAAATGTTTTTGTCTCGTGTTTCTATACATATTTTAAGGAAAGATAAACCCATCTAAAAATCATGGAATTTAGGTGTGTTAGGGATAACAGCTTCAGAATGTCCTGAGCTAGAAGCTGACAAGTAGCTTTGATGTACAGCAACTGTCGGGGGTAACAGTTACATCAGATGACATTTAATTGAGACCACTATAAAGAGCCTTGGGTTAACAGCTACGACATAGTCAGTGTATTCACTAAGCTACACACAGGGCCACTTTATTCTTAGATATAAAAAAGATTACACTAAGCTACACACAGGGCCACTTTATTCTTAGACATAAAAAGAAATTACCTAGAAATTGTCAGGGCAACTTCCACTACCACTACCACACTTTTGCTAAAATGCCTTCACTGGAAAAAGAACTGAGGCAAGCATTGTGAAAAAGAACTTGTGAAATGAGTTGACTCAAAAGGATTAAATCTATAAGTGACTCTCAACCTTAATTGTTCAGATAGCCGGAAAAGACCTTGAAATGAAATTTTCACAATGCAGTGTTCATGTATAGATGTATTGGTGAGAGTGAGTTTTATGACTTGGTTCTGAATAAGTATGTTGTTAACCCGTAGGTCAAAATCAAACTTGATTAATCTATTATAATGACAGTTTCTCAATTTGTTATATGACAGCTTTGCACTGATCTGCTATTTTGATTTATATTCAACATGTGTATACAACCTTCTCCCGTCCCAACTTACTTATTCCCTCAGGTTTCTGTTCAGCAGAACAGGGTAACCTAATTCAAAGATAATACACTTTTACAACTATGTTGTTCAAACAAATATCTTTTTTGAACTGTCCGGTTACTTACTCATAATTGTAAGATATTTCTGGTGTTATTTAAAAAAAAACAATATGAGTTTGTTTTCTCAATATGAAAGCCATGTTCACTTCAATTAAACATAATTAACATATTGCACTCTGGACATTGGAAAATCTCCATTTATGCAATGATATTAAGTGAACAGTTAAAACTTTTTCATTTGGAGGACATTTTCAGTTTTTTTCAGCAGGAAGACATTTTCAAGTTCTTGATGCGCTTAAAAGTTATGGAAGCTAGGGTTTGCAGTTTTATTTCCTCAAATTGGTTGTATATGATTTGTGCAACACTGTTTAAAATGCTTATATTTCAATTTGTTGCAGAACCATTGGTTCACTTTTTCATTATTTGTGACTGTTTCAGTACACAGTCATATTTGCAAGAATTTAGTTTGTTTTCTTTTAAATGTATAAATAATGCATTATGTATATCTTACTTCATACAGGTTAGTGCTTATTGTTGAAATGTTTCTTATTTTATGCTTCTAAATGTGCAATATTTTCAGAATCAGTCTGTTTTATTCCTACTTTGTAGTTAGTGTAGTGTAGTTAGTTATTCAGCATGCCGTTTAGCTTTTGATGAACTTGGGGAAAGGTCAAAACATAATCAAGGAATGTCCATTCTTTTTTCAGTGGGGGTGAAAGCAGTTGTTGTATTAAAATATAGCAAATTTCAAAATGTTGAAAGTTTTGCTTTCAGTTAAGTACCTGTGACTAGCATTGGATTTCCTTGATTATTGCATGATCAGTCCCAGAGTTGGATATAAACCCGGTGAATAGAGTTTAAAAATCCCACATGATGATCTGTAATATTAGGAGGATAAATACTTGTAAAGTATCTGAAATTGTAATTAAAACTATTAGAAAGATGTCTATATTTATATGTTAACATATTTTGGTTATAACTATATCAGTAAGATTTAACAGATGTTGACAATGATGATCCAGAGACATCACATTGTGTTTTAGTCATGTTATGTCAGAATCAATAATTTGGTTTCTGCTGGCATTATAAACTCATCTTAACCATTATTATGACCATGGAAACTGCCTGGATACAGAGCAAGCACAATAACTAAAGGTTTGCGTAAGCTTAGTACGGCTCTTGCATACTTTCATACCATAAACATTTATTGCTGTTTACATTAACTAGGTAATTCTTTACAGGTTTATCTCCTACCACATACTCTCAAGTGTAGATTTTGGGATTTCAGGCATATATGTTTGCATTTAAGGCATTTAGTTCAGCTATCATTTGACATATTAAGAGAAATTGTATCATTGACTTTGTTAATCTTCGTCCCAGTTTTTAAGTTCAGGAAGACGATACAAAACAACTTCAGTTGAATTGTGATAACCTGAGGTATTCAAGAAAACAATTTTCCTACATATTTCTGTTAAGTTTTGCAGATGATAATTATGATAAGTAACCTCAACTGAGGAAAAGGGCACAATTGTTGAGATGGTAATTTAGAATAGAATTGTCATACAGCATATTTTAATGTAGCATTTATATATACCTAGAATAACGAATGCTTGCTTTATTTATTAGTCACTGAAAAATGGCAAAACAATTGATGGGACAAACATGCTGAAAGGTTCATTTTAAACCTTGTAACCTTATTTTATTATCATCATGTGACATTATGTGCATTTCTTCTTTGTGTTTTATGACATTTTGCAGCTTATGCTCAAGTTGTGTATCAGCTTCCTTTTGTTGCTTCTCAAATCCCTCCTAGCCCACATCATGGGTAAATTAACCATCCGTAAGTATGTATGTATTTTAGATTTTTACAGTCGGTACCAGATAATCCATATGACCAACTCCCTCAGAAGAGTTTAGTTATTTTTGGTTTTGGGGGATAGTGCAAGATACAGACAGCATCTCTGCTCCTAACCATCTTGATATTTATATAAAGAAGTAGGCGCACTGTTTTTCTACTTTTGTCTCAACTATTTGCAGAGTAAGGAGTGCTTTTCTACACTGAAGTGCTGTGTTTGGTTAGTTGAAGTTCTTCTAAAATGCCAATTTCTTAGTTTACTATCAAGATAGTGTACATTTACTTATTAGACAAGATGCATAACTGATACAGGTCACATAACTCTGTCACACAACATTTTTAGAGTTATTCCCCTTTTGAACTTAATAATGCAGGTTTAAGATTTTTGCTTTGAATATGTGATCTGCACAACCAATAAAGATACCTGTTTGAAACTTGACTTAGATTCTATGTCCTCAGACTTTACAGTCATTTGTCGGATTTATGTTGAAGACCAAATTACTTGTACCTGCCTTGTGACAAATTTATGTCCCATTACGGACGAATTATGGTACATGTACTCCTTTGAAAATTCACAAAGTTTTTGAGCCTCATACATCAACTGCATTGAGCAATCAATGACTGATAACTTTAAGTAATATATTGGCAAATTGTCTCACTTTACAGATTTTGAAAATTACTTGGAAAATTTTACATGCAAGTAACAAGATCAATTATCAACAAATAATACCAGTTTGATAATTTGTATATATCTGCAAGGTCATTTATCAAGATTGTGTAGGAAGATGTGATCACACGAATTTACCTGTCTGTCGACAGTTACTCGACAGAAATTCTTGTATAATGTCACTATCAACACAGTTCTTATAGTGCATAGCCTGTCATGAGATAGTTCTTGTTCTTCTGTGTTTTGTGTTGACATGAGTTTTCAGATGATTAAGTTATGCAGGTGCATTTTTGTTCAGGTTATGTTACATGTATTTTAAGCTAATCACCTGATAGACCTTACAGCTTGAATATATAACATTTCAATCACTAATCTGGCAGATAGAATCGTATCCTATAATTAGAATCGTCACAAAAGGAATCACAGTATGTACATGTATTAAAGGCATATACATGTATTTTATTCTAAATGATAGCAGAATATCTATTTATAGCTTGTTCTGTTAGATCAGGAGTTACTGATGACTACTGCTTATATTAGTATGGGCAATATTTAATGACAGTAATTACAGTAGTTTGAAGTTTGTGCCTATGCATTTATATTAACTATCTTTAGTATACATTTTTGTAATTCTGAATGCTTGAACAGTTCAACAATTAAAAGTAGATACTTGTTAGCTGGGTTCAGAGAATATATTACAAAATTAAGAACTCCAAAATTACTTGCATGTTACATGAATCCAGCATAGTTTGCACAGATTTTTCCAACTGATAAGAGGAAAAACTTCTTTCTGAACCTAGCTGTAACTATACAAAATAGGGTGGCACATTGAATACAAAACTTCAGAATTCCATTCTTTCACACTCTTCTGTCTCAGGCTGTTAATTAGATAACTTAACATAGTTTACATACTTCAGAATTTGTATTTTCTTTTTTAACTTTATCTGGAAAAACTGTTTATTAAATGTAAGCTGAAAAGGGTATAGTACTTGAACAGAAAGTTTGAAAAAGCTTTTCTTAATGTACAGTGTAACCTCTAAGGAGCAAACATCCTTGGGAACAGAGAAATGTGTTTGTTGTGGAGAGCTCGATTCCTTACATAATTGATGCAATGGAAAGAAAGTATGTGTCTTTTAAGGGATGTTATTTAAGGGAGGTGTCGTTCACTTGGGGTTTCACAGTATTTTATTTTAGATTGGAAATGTATAGTACATTAATACTTTTAATACACAGTCATTTGACCTTGGATAAATAAATGCTCAAATTAAAAAGCTATTTGGTCTATCTTAAAGTTAAGAAATGTTTGCAACAAAAGTCTTTTCTTTTTACAATAACATGTTTTGATTGGAAAAGTATGTCATTATTTATGTACCCTACAATTCAAATCACATTACATGCAAGAGGAAGAAATATTTACTGATATCTTTGTAGCATTGTTACAATACATGCAGTTGCTAAAAAAAGGGGGCAGTTCATAAGCCAGCCTTGTCGGAGGTCATAGGTGTGTCATTACATACCCTTACATTATGTACAGTATGAATACACACTCTATAAACTTGCAGCCACTCTTCATTCATACTTAGTGTAGAATAAAGTGTTACGATTTTCACTTCTTTGTAGCATTCATTGATATGCTAGCATATGTTCTGAGTAAACTTTATTACAGTAGCTTACAGAGCTTTTGTTGAAGCTGAACAAAACTGTTAATGTTTCTAGCTTGTTTATATGTTACCTTACACCAATTCTTTGTTACACAATTTCTCCACAATAAATGCTTTTATTATTGATAATGGAAAATAGATACATGAACTCATGAATGTGTGTTTTGTTTTGTGTATACCTATCTTTCAATGGGTATAAAGCTGTTGCAGACAGCATCATGGTTCATCTTAGGTAGGTTGATCGTTTGTCACAGAGAATTTCAGTCAAGACTGACTTAAGTGACCTTTCAAGGGACTCTGACAAAAAGGTCACACAATTAAGGTGCCTCGATACAGTTCCAGTTATATAGGAAATGCTATTTGTAGAACACATTCACAAAAGACAGGGAATCTCATAATACAGGGGGGTCACTGAGGCAGTCGCAGTTGTACCTAAAAATGTCCTATATAAATGCTGAAATGTTTGTAGCAATTTTGGACGTGTATACAGTTTGTAACAACCATTATCCTAATATTGGCGTTTCTCTCCCATAAAGTACATTTTGTGTTACCAGCTTGGAAGGCCACATGTGGGTCACTTCAAGTTTGCAAAAGGATTGAGCTCAAACTCAGGACACAGACAGTAATAAAGAGCACAAAAAAACAAAAAGTACGAGGTAGAGCTATTGTGATTGCAAAATGTCCGTCGTCAACATTTGTCGTCACCAATGTTAATGAAACTTAGCAGGGATGTTCTTTGTATGAACCTCTACCAAATTGGTGAAGAGCTTCTGATCCATACAGAACTCTGGTTGCCATGGAAACACAAAGAAAAACTTCAAAAATCTTTTCTTACACTATGATCAGAATTTGATTTAATTGGGTACAACTGGTCACCTGATGATCTCTACAAATATTGCTAAGATGATATTGATTAATACAAGAGGCTCCCAGTGGGGTAAGACTGCTTACTCAATAACTTCAGAAATATTTTCTGAAACTACTGGTCAGAATTATTTTTATATGACAAATTTGATGACTTTATGACTATCAAAATTGGAAAAATGATTTTGATCCCTTTAAAAATGAGGCCACCAGTGGATGGGATTTTTTTTCTATATATATACACAAAGAAAGTTGAGCACTCTCTGGTCTAAAGTAATATAACCAAGCTTCATCATGAAAATACTGTCAAATTGAGCTAGGGAAGAAGAATGTAATCTGTAACAGCAACCTTTTGGGAAATAGAAAATGGCAACTGCTCGTGTGTTGGGCTTTTCGGCCAGTATTTTTTAACAATCAACATGATTGTGTTGTTTTATTTGAAAAAGAATGGAACTGCAGAGGTCATAGGAAGGTTTTAGGTGGCTAATTAGAGTAATAAATGCCCTTTGAGTCTTCAGATGACAACTGTACTTCATACGTTCAGTAGCAGAGTAAACCTTCACCATGTCTGGATAACCACCCTGACCCTGACTATTCTGCCTCTAGTTGAACCCAGGATCTTAATTCATAAAGACAAACTGATGGCACTAGTAGTGCAGAACTGTAGTTTAAGTTTCTGTTACAATTTACAGTATTAATTATCCACTCACTTGTCGGTGATTTCGTGATACAACTTCTTAGCTCACCTGACACAAAGTGCCAGAGTGAGCTATAAGGATCGCTCACTGTCCGTCTGCCATTCACATTTTCCTTCAAAGGCATCTCCTCTGAAATCAAGGGGCTGAAATTGATGAATTGGCAGGAATATTCCTTGTATAAAGCCCTATCATAGCTGTTCAAAGAATTCCATTCTATGGTTGTCATGGCAACAGAAAGGAAAAACTTGAACAAATTTTATGGCCTAGAGCTTAGATATTTGGCATGTGACATTGCCTGATGGACCTCTACCAAGATTGTTCAAATTATGACCCCAGGGTCATAATTGACCCTGCCTGGTGGGTCACTTGATGTTACATAGGCATGTATAGGAAAACTTCAAAAATCTTCTCTGAAGCCACAAGGCCTACAGCTTGGACAATTGGCATGAACCATTGTCTAATAGACACCTACCAATAGTGTTCATATCATTACCTCCGGGTCAAAATTGTATTGTAGCCAATGGTAGACAGGTGAGCAATATAGGGCCATGTTGGACCAATTGTTTATAGTCAGCATGTTAAGTAACTATTATTTAATGTGACATTTTATTTTATCGTTTGGGATTTACGCACATAAAAGGCTGAGAACACGTGTCAGCGTGTTTGACAAGGTCGCGTAGTCCGTGACGTCAATAATGTGATGTGCATCTGTTGCCAGTGGTGAGAATACGGAGTGGCCCGCTTGAGCCCCCACGTTGATAACAATAACGTCTTTCGAAATAGAGGATATGGTATTTTTGTCAAGAATTGGATTAGTTGGTTCGATCAGAAATCTACGTCTATCTGAAGGATGGTCAGTCATTAGAATGATAACGTCCTTGTACCCTGACCGATCATGCGCAGAACGAGCACCGAGATGTCTCTGTAAGAACTCCATAACATCTCCTTTGTCAATGTCATTACGATGACCCTCAAACTGCAACAGGTTAATAGCACTCAGCAGTTCAGCTTTCTCAGTATCGACGCGGAGATGTATCTGATTTTCAACATCATGGTTGAATGTAGCCATCCCCACCTGGTTGTGCTGCGGACCAATCTCGATGTGTGACACAAGGTCTTTAAGAAATTGTAAGACGCTAGGAACGACTGTATGCCTGGAATCTTGGATTAAAATCTCAATGTCTCTGTCACAACCTTTAAAACCTGTAAAGATCGATCATTTATTTCCAGCTGGTTAAAAAGTATAAACGCATTTCAGGGTCTTTAAAAAAGCGAATGGTGTCAAGTCAATATAACGCGAAGCATTACACAAATGACGTTTACTTATACTAACAGAGATAGCATTGTCTTAATGTTTCTTTTTGAAATGGAACCAAAATACTATAATAATAAGGTAGCGTCTACATGGCTTCACATTGAACATAACTTACATAATTGAAATTCGGAGTTCTGTAGCTACAACTGTATGTAAACTTTACATAATTATTAGGATTATACAAGATTGGTCTTTTCTCACAGGTACGCGTGATATTTTAAGCAGGTAGCTGGTATAAATTACTTTTTATGAGTAATTTGGTATCCATTTACAAATGAACATTTCTTTGAACAAGTTATAGCAAATGCAAAATTGAAAAAGGGAATAGTATATTTTAGAAATTTAGGAATGTAATGCTTATAGACCTTGGTCCATCAAGGGTTCGGAATTATGGAGGCAGTCACCAATAATCGGCTAGGAATACATGTACATGCCTGCTACTTGCCGCGACCATTAAACTTTTCACTCGTAACCATAGGCACAAACAGTATATCTTAGAAACAGGTAAACACTACGAAAATATTAGAATATTAACGAAAAATAGTATGTCTAGAAAAAAATAGCTGGGGAAAGGATGTAATGGGTTTTTACTCGTAGGTGCAACTGTGGTTGTAGGTCCCGTGTTTTGGTAACCCGGAGAGTTACATAAATCATCAGCACAGCATTGCGTTATTACATTTCGTGCGTTTATGCTGCGTCCTCCGAGAACGGTTAGTCCCTGGCCGTCACACATCTGAAATAAACAATGTAATACACACAATGTAATTTCACTGGCATAAATAACACCTTCTAATTTAAATTAAACAAGAATTCCTAATTACTCGCACTGTAATGATGCAACCGGCGAACTACTAGGACCATTGGATTTCAGTCGTCCGGATCCCACATGTGCAATTTGCTCCAGACAACATTTAATCGAATTTTAACCAAACTTCACGGGAATGTTCTCTTGAGATGTTCAATGAATTACGTTCCGTGCAGAATTCTAGTTGCTATGGCAATCAAAATGAAAATCTTTATTTTTTGTCTGAAACCGCAAGTCCAGAGCTAAGACATTTGGTATGTGACATCGTCTAGTGATTTTGTTAAGTAATGCCCCTGGGGTCATAACACATCCCACCCAGGGTCTCGCCTGTATTACTTGGACTTATATAGGACACGCTTTAAAAAATCTTCTTTTCCAAAGCCACGCGGCCCAAACCTTAGGTATTTGTTACATTGCTTTTCCAAGTTTATTCATGGTCTTTTACCAAGTTTGTTTATATCCATCTAGGTGGTGTCAAAAATGGCTCCCTGGTTTTTTTTTGGTTTTTTTTAATCTACTTGTCAAAAGCCGTGGTTCCTTTACTCAAGCCGTTGAAATGAATTTTATCCCATACTTACATCAAGATTTGCACAGTTCATTTGGAACTCCTGGTGACCGTCTTTTGAGGAGATGAGTTGATGCAGCAAGCATTGCTGTAAAAAGTAACATGACACAACAGATACATTGTGATCTGGAGTTTTATAAAATTGCTTTGTTTTTTATTCGTATTCCAACACATTTCATCGTCATTGATATATGTAAATCTCTGCATTTAAAAAAAATGTACATAATGTAAAGTACAAGTGCCAAATGTGTGAAATTATGCTAACAAATGTTATTTAGACCTTGCAATGAAGCGGTTTCGTTTATTTTGCTTTACAATTTCAGTATTATTTCGTGTATAACTAAACGCTACATGTTTAAGCCAAAGAAATAAAGTGTTTCACTCTGCAAGATCTTACACAGTATGTAACTGTATATATGAAATCCCCTGAAAGTAAAAGTACATGTATGTCGTTTTAAATAAGTTTATTATTGCGGAAAGGAAGTGGATTAACATTCACCTCATTACATATTTTCCAGGTTTACAAACATTTCCATTTCCATTCGGGTGTGTGCAACAATTGTGCATGGTTTAACTGCATCACAATATATTGTCCAAAACGCAATGAAAATGACATACCTTATCCGCAATAGCTCTTATTTTCATATAGTGTGACATTCTAACATTTTTACAATTTTCACAATTATGAACGATAACAAATAGGTCAACGGCGTTCCACAGCGTTTTTCGAAGAGCAAACGTTCCAAGCGTTCTAGCGTTTGGTAAAACCCGCTCATTACACGGGTAACGTGCGATAATCTGCATTTTACATGACCGTGAGACGTTAAAATGTTATTCCGTTTTATGGATATAGGAACTACAATAGCCAGTAAAACTTCATGGCGATCGTTATATTCAGTAGGTATTTGTCACCTCACTGTATATCATACAGTACATATAAACATGTATGTGATAAAATACTGGCCTCTCCTATCTGACACGTGCGTGTGGTGTTACAATCAGTGTAGCTCCGAACTGGCGAGTCGCAATGGTAACACACGAGAGCTGTGAAAAAAAAAATATTTGGAGCTATACATGTATATAGAATCTACTGAAACACGACGTAAAAGCGAGTATCTGTTGAAACGCATAGAATGGCCACGTAGCCAGGTAATGCTTCAATTTATCTTGTGCCAATAAATCCACCAGGATTGAACAAATATATCCGTAATAGAATGGTCACGTAGCCAGGTATTGCTTCAATCTATCTTGTGCCAGTTAATCAATCAGGATTGAACGAAGATAATTAAGTCATACAAAGATGTGCTGCGCAAAATGTGATTAATAGAATCTAGTTCTATATTCAAGTATTGTCCAAAAGCTTATGGCATATGGCGGTAGCAAAGAGACAAGCCATTGACTAACATAGACATCACATCTTCGACGATATGATTAATTCAAGGTTAGGAATTTCACTGATCACACTATAGAATAAATATAGTCCTCGACGATATGATTAATTCAAGGTTAGGAATTTCACTGATCACACTATAGAATAAATATGGTTCCAACGCCTTTGCATAATTCCAAAAGTTACAGTTTTTCTGTTACACTGGAATTGTATGATCTTTCAATTCGCACAATTCCCTGAAACCTAGATCTGCTAAAATAAATTTTCTTCGATGCCTTTGACTCGTTACAAAAGTTCTCGCCTCTTCGAAGGCCTGCTAATTCATATGATAGATGGCCATAGTATGCAAGTATATCAATGTAAAATTTGTTCGTTTAATACAAATTGTAAAACTTATTGCGTTGCGCCTCAGCGCAACGTATGTTTGGGGTAACGTAACTGGAAGTCACTGGTGAGGTGGCAATGATCAATTTATCACCGTATCGGTAGTAGTGAAT
>JAUMHA010005235.1:0-21212 GCA_032359765.1 Saxidomus gigantea
CGATTACCGCATGGTAAACGAACGAAAAACGGTTATTTTCCCGAAAACGCGGAAGTTAAACGCAGGCGGTACTGTATCTAACACTATGTTCAGTGAACACAAGATAAACTTATAAATGAGTTAAAGATCATTGCTATTGATTTATGGTAGCTACTTACCTAATCTGATAAACATATCCCACAAATCCAAGTATAGCCACAACGATGCAAGTAATTGGTCCGAGTATTAAAGCAATGTCGCTCCCTAAATAGAAAACAGATATTCTTGGTATCTCCCAAATTGTTTTGTTCGCGAAAGATGCCAGTGCACTAAATAGAGCTAATTTATTGACATGTACAGAACAATAATAGGACGTAATGTTCATTAGATTTTCATTTATTTTAAATTTCGAATTCTATTGAAAACACACATTAAAATGAATTACATTAGTACTTCAATTTGACAAACTAAATGCTTTCTTTCAATAATTCATCTAGTCTGCTATTGATCAGGACAACAAAGACCCTGAAAAGACGAACCTTTTCTTAATTCGTCTGTTTAAACATCTACATCTCGATTTATTATTGAAAATATATATTCTTCGCTATGCTGTTGATAACCAAGATCAATTTCATCTAAATGTTCTCGATTCTACATACTATTAACACCAACGCTAAGTCGTAAATAAAGTATTTCGATATTCAAAGTACGTGTTAGTTTAAAATGTGACACATGTAGAACTATTAAAATCAGCTTTTTGTTCGAAAATGTAATATTGCTAACGGGCTGGTGGGCAATTGTGTTGGATGTTTAAACGAGTACACATGTTTGAAGAAAATGTAAATCAAAACTTAAATGTGTTATAATGTGTTGTATAACACTTTGCCTTAACGCTCGTATTACTCTTAAAGGCGTGTTACTCTGGCAGTCGGTGACCAGGAATTAATTCAACCTGTCAACAGTAAGCTTTATGTCGCATTTTAAGATACATTGTACTTCGTTATTCTAAGCATGTGTGAAAACAATTGAAAAGTGATACTTTCTTATGTTGGAGTTCAACGCTGCCATAATAACATCATACTGGGCACATTGACAACGTTGTGAATATAGGCTATTATAAAATAGTACTCGTAACATTACGGTATTACACACCTGCATTTCGTATTTTTGCAATTGTGGAAGGTCATTTTCATCATACGCTGCAATGCGAAAAATATACAAGAGCTGTCACTCACAAGTGACAAATGCCCCCGAAAGAGGTGTTTTACAGTCTGTGTCCTCTCCATGTGCTCAAAAAGTGTGCCTTGTTATTTTAATATCATTTCATGCATGACAAAATTATAGTCCGCGCACAATTGTATGCATATATACAGGATTCCATAACCTTCAAACAAAATTACAGTCCGGACACGAATGTGTGCATATATAGAGGATTCCATTACCTTCAAACTCTAAGTGTGCCATTGACCTTTGAGATAGGGACGTGGGTCCTGCACGCGACACGTCGTCTTGATGTGCTTAACGTTTGTGCAAAATTATTTTAAAATCCTTCCATGCATGACAAAGTTACAGTCCGGACACGAATGTGTGCATATATAGAGGATTCTATTACCTTCAAACTCTAAGTGTGCCCTTGACCTTTAAGGTAGGGACATGGGTCTTGCACACGTCGTCTTGATGTGCTAGATATTTGTGCCAAGTTATTGTAACATCCCTCAATGCATGACAAAGTTACAGCCCGGACACGAACACATGTAAGGTCGTACGCACAGACGGACGGACAGACGGAGGTGCGATTTTAATATTTCACCCTTCGGGAGCATAAAAATAACTGTTATAATCTTACTTACCACGGAATACGTTTCAGGTGTTATATACAGGTGTAAACTATAATATTTCATAAACCTGTTAATGAGAGGTTGATAAATTAAAAATATGAAGTTGTGTAAGTGACCAAAAAGCCAGTCTGTAAGTAACGTACATGTATATGCATGTAGTTAGTTTGAATATATAAAATGTATACCGTAATATTGTACTGAATATATGGAGGTAACGGTGTAGGTAGTGTGCCCAGGTGGGCACATAATGCACATAGTTTGTCCATAGTGTCCTTGATACGCTCCTTCCGGATAAAAGGCACACGCATTTTCGAGTCTAAATGAACCAGGTGGACATTCAACTGTGAATAAAGTTGTTCATAAAAATTAAATGAAAGTATCGGAAAGAACATACAGTTTGAAAGACTGAAAGCGTGGAGTCGCGGCGGGAAGTCGAACGCGTACCGCGGCTTAGAAACATTGCACGCGTCGTACATCAACCAAAATATCTAAAATCTACTGGGGTCGTTGGTCACATGGATAAACAAGTACCAACGATAAAACTCCAAAACACATACATACAAACAAACATAAATCAGCCGCATTTGACGCGGATTTTATTTTTTTGATTTATGTAAGTTGTAGGATTTTGAGACAATTATTTGCGTGATAATAAAATTGTTTGATAATTTACTTGCATCAAAATATGATTAAAGAAAAGTATAACACCCCATCCCAAGAAACCCAGAGGTAATCTCGTGTGTATGAGTGCTATACACCGGGCATGTAAAATAACCAATGGGTTTATTTGTAAAAGAGCTGAGGTCTGGTACCCTGATTTCCTTGTATCTACACCTGTTTCTCTTCAACCAGCGCCTGTCAGGAGTCTTGGCAAGTTCACCCAGGTAGATATCCCAGGAACGGCCGGGACTATAAACAATCAAAGGAAAACACCTCACCCCGTATTTAAATTCATCATATTTACATAACTGAATTTTAACACAACATTTACTAGTGCGCACGTGTTAATATGCTTAATTTGCTTGGATTGTAAATGTTATGATTAAAGTCACGTGACAACAAATTGTAGTAAATTTACTACACTCCCGGTATCGCATGCAACATCAGCAAAATAAATAAGATGAATAGTGTTTCAATTGATGAGTAAAAAACAGCCAGGATTTCAGGGAATGCACGGAATGCTACGAGTTCAAAGCAATGGCTTTATGTTAGCGCAGTAAAGTATCGTCCTTCTAACTGTTTTGTTTAAAGTAACGTGTTAGAATAGAAATATATTTTATTTAGGAGCTAGATTTTACTTTTGGGTGATATAACGGATCATATACATGTTTAATGATTTGGAGTTCAGATGTGTAGGCGTGAAAGATTGATTATGAAGCATCTGAACGATCATGGTATGTGAGCCGGTATATTACTCAAAAGTAAGATATAGTTTCTAGATAAAAATATATTCTTAGAGAACTTCTGCATTAATTTAAAAAAGGAAATATCCTTTACTGCGGCATTTCAATGTTCTCTACTTTTTTGTGAAATCATTCAAGTTGAGCGCAAAGTAAAAACAAAAAGATCAAAGAACTGCAGAGCAAGACAGAATCTCATTCTGATATTAATTAAACATTCTAACGTATTTTGTTTAATGTTGTAGAATGTCACAGTGCAAAGTAATTTAAACGAACGTGAAAGGGTGGTTTAAATTTTAATTTCAAAAGTGTTTTAACTATTTAATCCCCCTAAACAGAGTACATTGTATATACCAATGTAATTTCTGATCATACCACACAATCCGTTTACAGATTCTGTTCCTTTCCCGCAGTTGACATTTCCTTTCAATTCAAGGGTAGTTTCATCCAAAAGGTACGAGGCATCTTTAGTGTAGATATCAAACGTACTACCTGTGAAGTTCTTTATGTATTCAGCTGTTAACTCAAAATCATCTATTGCTGACTGAACTATTTATGTAAATATTAAATAGCTAAATAATTTATGTACCGTACATGGTCTGTAATACACAACATTAATTAGTGTTAATCATATATTCCAGCATAACTTTTAGCGGAATAAACTTTATCTGAAAAGTCATAAAATGATTTACTCACTTTTATACTAATACAGTGTAATCAGTTTTTTATATACAGTGTATCAACACGAATTCACGTCTAATTTTAAACGTTTGAACAAGTGTTGTTCATCGTTTTATCATAAGTGAGAATCAAATGTGCCCGCTGACGGCATGCCAATATAGTTTCTTTGGAAAATTGGTACACAGATTAATAAAAAACACGTTAATCCACTTGAACACTTTAGTGACGCCACGTCGTATATTCGTAGGGTTGACCGTTGTCACTGCATGTGATCAAAACCCTCAGGCTGCTGTATGACTTCAAGTGAAAGTTGAACATGTCTACTCGAGGGGAAACGCTATATTTGAAATAATTGGTAAACCACCAGTGGATGCCTTTGAAATTGTTAATAAAACGTTCGGGGACAATACTGTGAGTGGTATGCTGATTTTTTTATAAGTGTCGATACACACCGACGCTGCATGCATGTTATACGACGCATGTTACTTTGTGAAAGAGTAACTCTGGCGGTGAGTAATATTAACTGTGACGTTGTTGACGTCATTGGTGTGCGGCAATGATTGGTGATGTACATGTATGTTATGTGTATGCTCACGTAAAGGCAAATCTTTAAGTTATCACTGTAACAGTTGGCATGTTTATTGGAAATACAATGTGTAAAATGTATACAATTCCACGTTTTTGTCAATTTTAAAAATATTTACAACTGGTGAGACAAAACTTTTGGATCAGTCCGGGTTTAATTTAATCTACCAAGGAAAGCTTTCCAGATGTTGAAGTTGTGTAAGTGACGAAAAAACTAGACTGTACGAGTCATACCTGTATATGCATGTACTACTAGTTAGTTTTAGTACATAAAAGACATACTGTGACAATGAACTGAATAGACAGACGCAACAGTGGGGGTTGTGTACCCAGATGAGCACGTTATGCACGTGGTTTGTCCAGACTGCCCTTGATATGATCCTTTCGGACAAAAGACACACGTAATTTCTCCTCTATATGTACCAGGTGGACATTCAACTGTAAAAAAAAGGTTCATTGTAAAACTATATTGAAATATCTGAAAGAACAACTAACATATGCCATCTCTAACTGTCCATTTGCGTTACAATGACATATTAATGCCATTTTCATAAGGAATTGTCAGGAACAACGTTTCTTAGAAACAAGTTTCGGTATTAAGCTTTTAATTATTTCTACCTTTTAGCAAATTATTCGAAAGAAGCGCAAAGTAAAAACACACACATTCATTAGACCTGGAGAGCAAGACGTAATCTCATACTTCCATTAAACAAACATTCCGTAAAATGTTATTGAGTGTTGCAGAATGATACAATAACAAAGTAGCTCGCAAGAAGTGATGCTTTAAATATTAATTTAAAAAGGTTTTATATCTATTTAATCCCTCTTGATATTAAAATAGAGTACATAGCTTCTGCTCATACCACACATCATGTATACAAGCACTGATCCTTCGGGGCAGTTGACATATCTTTGCAGACGAAGCGAATCGTCTTTCACACTGTATATGGCGTCTCGAATGTAGATAATAAACGTACTAGATGTATGTTTCTCTATCGATACAGCTGTTGGCTGAAGATCATCTATTGCTGACTGAACTATTAATGCAATTGTTTAAAAATAAAACTATAAATGTGCCGTCTTAAATACACTTAATCAATTGGTGTTAGTCAAATAAGCCAGGACGCCTTTGAAAGGTTTTAATTATCTCAATTATCATTTACCGATATTTCAATCGTCAAGTTGAGTTCATGCAAATCCAAGAGATATGTAATTTTGGCATGGAATGCAATTATGGGCTTCTGGGCGACGTCGTTATCGAGAAAACGCGAGAATACCAAGCGTCATATGTTCACTTGAATTTGGACACGCTTGCCTTAAAAATGATCTGTAAGCTTTCAAAGGATTATAGGTCATTACTTTAAATCATTGTTTTATATGCAATGATCACTTAGAAGTCTCATTAGTGGTATACAACCTATGGCATGTCAAATATCACAAGCTATTGACTAATCGATTATGTCATAAACGATGTATTTTCGAGGAGGTCAAAGTGATAAATACTTTTATTTTTTTTAAAGTGGATTGAAAGGTTAGATATGCATTTACATAGTTATGTATTTGAACCACCTTCGCATTACGCAAATATTTATTTCGTACTGATTATAAGAGAACAAGAGCTCTTTTAGTCAGGACAGGAAGAAAGACTGACACCGAGAATTCATGTAGCTACGAATTGTTGAAAGCAACCAAATAGATATGTTGATCATAATAAAATACTGTCGATTTGATTTAATATCGTATTCCTGTCACAAATACTTAATACTTATCGGCCGATAGCGCTCACGTGTCGGGTCTGCAAAAGTATGTGCAGACCTGGAAAAGTATGTGCAGACCTGGAAAATGATGTGTAGACGTCATTTCTATAATATTTTCGTGTAATTGTCACAACTTTTTATAAGGTATACGATATAATAATTTTAGAGGAATGTTTATGTCAATATATATATTTGCGGACCTGTAAAAATTGGGCCACCTTCTCATTACGCAAATATTTATTACGTACTTATTATAAGAGAACAAGAGCACTTTTAGTCAGGACTGGAAGAAAGACTGACACCGAGGATTCATGTAGCTACGAATTGTTGACTAATGTGCACTTTTAACACGTCCGCAAAACTATATATTGACCTCAAAATTAGTCTATAATCGTACATTGTAGACCTGGGAAAGCCAGGCTAAATGTTAACTGTCGTCAACCATTTCTTACCCTGCTCAGGACTTAGGGTTTTTGGATGAACGGTTTCAACCTTTAGTTGATGCCTGGTAGAGAAAGAATTCCAACAGCCGCACCTTTTGACTAGCTTTTTAGCGTCATAGTTAGAATCCATGGAAATATGGTACATATTTTGATGATTATAGATATATAATGCGTGTATACTGCTACATATATTCTGTGATTTATGCTGCTGTATAGGATCAATTTGAGGATTATAAAATACTTTGTTACTAAATATAAAAAGGATTCTTGAGATGCAGTTAAGATCATTGTTACAGTATATATACTGTTTGTTCAAAAGTTATAGATTTTAGTACACTTACTGCAGCCAGTACACCAAAATTGCAGGGGAAATTAATTTTAAAAGTCAAACGTTTTATAAATGTCTGCATGTACAGTAGGTCTAGTACAAGAACTTGCCATAAATTCTCGTTCATGTACTGGTAAACTGTGGATGTACATGTATCATAAACTATCATCAGATTTAGTTCGCAGTCACTTAGTATACAACTGGTGACATATCTTTATCTTTATATAATATTTCTTTGTTTTAGGCAGACCATGCTGAATGCAGCTACTTACAAGAAGGTACATTGTCCCCAGTAGTCTCGACAAGTTGGGCCATATGGGTTTAGACACCAAGGAATCTGTATGTACTTAACTACCAGATACTGTTGACAGAGATTTTAAATGTATAGTTACGTCCTTTTTGTTTCTACATTTAAATATCACAAAAAAAAGATTTTATAATTCAGATCTGCTGTTGAACTCTTTTTTTAGTATTATAGTACATGTATAGCATAGTTTATACCGGATTGAAATTCTGCCACTTTGTTATACGCATTGGTGAAAAAGTAACCCGTTTTGCAATGACAGAAATATATATATTTAACTAAGAGTATGGAGTAAAGATATTCCTTAATAGTTATCCAGTATATTCACTGTTGTTTTGTTATTTAGAGGATCAAAAACAGATACAGTCCATGAATCTGGCAATTCTACACGTACACTATCAAATAATCTATTGAATAATCTATTAATGTATGGTGGTGGTGTAAGTACTGTAGTCAGATTTCAAGCATTAAACCCTCTAAAGACATGAAATTGTTTAAATATATCTAGTTGCTAGGCAACATAAATAAATGTGTGAGTGCTATGTTGATTGTCTTATGCAGTAATTATATAATGATACTAAGGAGTCATGTTTGCAAAAAAAACTTTTTTTAGGACTTGTTGACTTATACAAAATAAGCTTCCTATGTGCATTGAATTGTGTAAGAAATGTCAGTCTTCTTTCTATGAAGAGTATTGTAGCTTTAGAATACTTGCACATGTTGCATTGAAAATTCCCAGACTGTTTAAACTATAGACTCTTAGAAAGTAATTACAATTTATTTGTAAACAGAGATCTGCTTCTGATAATTCTTTTTCAATTCTAAATATATATTAGGTGGTAAAATAAATAATTGAACATTCCACAGTCGACAAGAAACAGGATTTTATACAAGATCGTAAGAAATTACCTTTAAAATGATTTATGACATGATATAAAGAAAAAGTGCTCAATCACATATGTATGTGGTCTACTTGCTATCCACAATAGGGTATTCTTTTACCTACATAAATGGAAGACAAAATGAAATTAAGATGTTAGGGGTTTGTTCATGACTATAAATACACAATCTGGCATAACTTTGACAATTTTTAAGTTTGGGCTCTCATATTTTCAGGTTATACTTCAGAAACAACGAAAAAAAGGGAAAAAAAGAAAATCAATATTTTTGACCAGAAACACAATTTTGCATTCCATGACACAATTAAGGATTTACATCTTGTGATGAATAATATTTTTGAAACCAATCAAGTGTGCAAGAATTACAAAATTAACATCAACCGTTAACTAAATGAAGCAGACAGGTAAATAAAGTCGAGTCGACTAACTTTATTGCAAGTTCAATTAAAGCAAATGTCAAAAAATGTTTCCAATTATCTCAAATATTCAAATACCACGAAAAAGCGCCATACTATTGCAGTACATATATAACATTACTCGGTAATATACCTTCTTTTGCAACGGCATTTGATACTTGAGTTGTACTTTGATCACATTTTCTGCGAAACTGAATATTAAGATACGTTTGCCTAGCCCTTTCTTGCATAATCGACGATAGGGTTAACTTTACATCACAATGTGGCGACTGTATGCATTTTGTGTCTTTGATGTTGTGCCTCACTTGTGTTTTCACAACAACATAGTCATCTGATGGTATGTTGGTCTGGTATGTAATGTTACAATCAAGTCGAAGCTCTTTTGGCACAACTGGAACTGATTGAATATAACACTTTTAGTTAGTAAAATAAAAAAAAATGTCTTAGTTGCATCGTATTAGCTATTTGTCTTAAAGGCTAAGATATTTGTTACTTTTGTAATCGTTTAACAAACTCCGCCGATCACCCAATACTGTACAATGATATAAATGAATTCTTTACTATTTAACGGTAAACTATGTGTAACATCTAAACACCAACCAACGCATGACGCCTGCATAAATCTGGGCACCCAGGTGTGATTTGTTTCCCAGCCGCATTGAAGTGTCTCAAATTCTTTTAACCATGGATTTGGAATAGTACCACTTTCACAATGTAACTGACATGTTTGTAGTCCCGTAGCACTGGTCTCACACTTAATCGCCAATGTAGCATTAACATTGTTAAACTTTGGACAAACTAAAATAAAAACGTCATATTACAGGTCAAATACTTAGCCTCTGGTGAGTATCATTTTTCAGCAAGTATTTTCATAATTATTGTATCTTATAATTGGCTAAAGAATGTAACAGCATTAAGACTTAGACAAGAATAAAGTGGCATTTCTGAGATATATACTTTAAGTTTTTTTTCCAGAAAATTCACAAAAAGGTCTTTTTACGTTTCTACATAACTTTGTAAGACAACTTTTTCTTTGATATTAAATATTTCAGCTATAGAAATGTTGATAGTTATTATATACTATGTGTCATTTGAATATAGTTTTTATGTTTGTGAAAGTACACAATAGGGTTACTGTCGTGTAAGTATATAATTCTGTTTGTGAAAGTATAAAATAGAGTTGTTGACATAGTACTGTGATACAGAATGCCGAATTTGCTCGAGTCGTGTATGCGGATCACGAGTATGATCAGACCGCAACGAGAGCCAATCTGGATTCTGGATTCTATATCTAAGATTAACTGTCATTATTACAAAATAATTGTATTCAACGTTATAATTATATGTGACGTATTTGCATAAACAAAACGCAATTATCCAATTATAAACAATGCAAGAATTTTCTGTGGATCAACGACAACCATCCTTTCAAAACTATTTCCATATTTTGTACTGACAGAGACAAATCCGTATTGTATGTCCGTGAATTCGCCCATTATTTTTAGGAGTAAATCAAATTGTCTTAAAGACGTTTCATACATACATATGAAGTTTTATCGTCGCTTTTGATTGGGTCGTTACTACTTCTTTATACAATGACGTCAATGAAATGACGTCGCATACATCGTGTATTTCGCATGAATAAAAGTTTGTTTTCTACTTAAAATGTCTGTTTCACTTAGTTTCGTCGCACCAGCAAGTATCTAAATGCATAAAATTAAAGGGTCATCATCATAAAAATATGATCTAGAAACAGGATATGTTCGAGTCGTTTGTCAGGTCATACGAGTGCGGCACGAGTGTGATCCGTTGCACTACCTCTGCAAATAAGGTATTCTGGATCAAATAACTATACTTATTACTCTATTTTACTTAATCTGCAATCACGTCGGATTTGTCGTCAATTTTTGCGGAAAATATATAGGTATCAATCTTAAGTATACAATAAACATATGTTTACCTTCACATTTTTCCATCTCGCAAGGACTAATCTCAGTATCTGGGCCTTCGCAGACTTTTCCATATGTATCTGGATAAGGATTATTGCATGAGCGATGACGTGTTCGCACACCATGTCCACACATTACAGAACAGTCTTCCCAAATTGACCAATCAGACCAATCTCCGTCAACTACAAATACATCATATCATGACGTTATTGAATCAGTTAAATAACAATTTTAGCATCAATTATACTGTTTATGTGTACTGTCTGTACGCTAAACGTTCGTTTCTGTTAACAAACGGTTACGTGAAAAGCTGTTTAGCCTCATAGTATACATCTGAAATAAATTCCTTTTTCTAGTAAAAACTATTAACATTTAAATCGAGTCTGTATATTATTTTTTGGTACACTTTAAATGTTTTCCAGTCATAAAAAGAGTTTGACTTTCGAACTTTATGGTTGTTTGCAAGAACATTTCTAACAATTTGCTACAAAGCACGTCTTTATTCGTTCAATTATTTCTGTATCAGTATTTACTTTTATAAATTTACATTTTGGTGACATATTAAAGTTAACATTAAAAAAACTAAATATAAAAAATTGTGATTCTTGTCATGTTTTATGGCATACGTTTCACTGAAGTATTGTTGCATATTATATTAGGAGACCTGTCTTGTTAAAGAAGAAGACGTTCATTCAAGTACTGTCCCATTCGTAAAAGGTTGCTAAAATTATAAACTATTCTAAAATAACGCATGATTTTAATAAACTTTTCTAAAATAACGCATGATTTTGTCTCTTTTAGGTAACAGATATCAATTTCCATTATTCATTAAAGTTTAGAAGCTGTGTTTTGATGAAAAGTACTTTTTGTGGCAAAAAAAATGAAAACTCATGACCGCCCTTCAAAATTTATGGGCGCAAAACTATGGTAAGTGTACTTACTAGAGTTTCTGCACTGAAGATCTTTGAAGTTACTAATTGAGATAAACGATTTGGTGCAAAAACCTTTTATTCTTTGTTTTTTTGTGGATCCTTCATTCTTTTATCATTACATGTTTGAAAAGTAATTATTTTGCTACTGATGGCATCATTATGACAAGATAATTATTTTTGTTTAATTGACTATGGTGTTGCTGGTAAAATGTTTGTTGCGATAAAGTCAATTTATTTTTCTGTTAGTTCATGCATTAGAGTTAATGGTTTTAAAACTGATTGGTTTAAGACCCAGTGCGGTCGTCGTCAAGGTTGTATACTATCGCCATTGTTATTTAATATGTATGTTAATGACTTAGCTGTTTTTCTTAAGTCATTTAACAAGGAAGTCTGTATTGACAATCAAAACATATGTATTTTGTTATATGCAGATGATGTTGTCATGTTAGCAGAAAATACTCAAGATTTACAGTTTCTTTTGGATAGACTAAGTGAATGGTGTAAGTTAAATGACATGGAATTAAATGGTAAAAAGAATAGTAGCATGCATTTCAGACCAAACTGTACAAGCAGAACAAAACCTACCTTAAGATGTGGGGATGATATTATTCAAATTGTTGATAGAAGTACCTATTTCGGTTGGTTATTACATGAACATTTTGATTGGAATAAGACTGCGAACATAGTTGCTCAGAGTGCAAGCCGTGCATTTGGCCTTGTGATTGCAAAGTGCAAGTCAGTTGGTGGAGTACCATATGATGTCGATAAAAAACTCTTTTATTCGGTTGTTTGGCCAGTAATGGAATATGGTATTGCAATTGATGGGGAAAGAACTTTCTCATGCACAAATGCAGTATTTTATAGGGCAATACGATTTTTTCTTGGTGTGGAAAAGTACACCTCTAATGTTGTAGTCATTGGAGAAATGGGTTGGCAACCAATGGAGGTCAGACAGTGGGAGTAAATTAGTAACTATTGGTTGTATATATGTGATGTATATGATGATTATCGAGTTGTTTTATTTAATAAAGCCTTAGAAATTGATTGTCAATTTAGGTCAAGAAGTAGACAAGATCATTTAAAGCTAATTCTTGGTAATACTGATTTCATTAGATGCATTGCCAAAACCTACCACTCAATATCAAATAGGAGGAGTTCATTTTTATGTAAGTAGTTTTAACAGTGTAATTGTTGAACTTATTGTGTGTGCATATTTGCTCACAAGGCATGCAACTATATTATTTATACAATTATAAAGGGTGTTGTATTAAGATTTGATAGTAGGAGAATTGTATACAGTATTTATAGATTTTGTAAAATGATGAACACATTAGAAAAACATTGTACCTCTGTGTGTTAAATCACAGAATTAATGTGTTTAAAGTAATTTTTATTTTTCTAAATTATGAGTATATTGGATTAACTGATCCAGAATCCTATTTTAATGAGATGAAGATAAAAACAGTTTACGGGTATCGTAATATGGGTATTTATCTTAGTCAGTAATGTTTTAGTAATGTTCCATTAATCTGTGATAAAATAGTATATTTAGTGTCATGATTTTTAAAGGTAGATAATATGTGTAAATTATATTAGACTGTCTCTCATAATTCTTTTAAGAATGGCATATATGTTTAACCGTATTTCTATAGTATATGAAATGTATTTGTATGTAACATGTACGGTGAGACGTAAATAAACTATATAACTAACTATTTACAAACCACTGAATGCCTATAATTTCTGTCCATTATTGATCAATTATCTGCTCATTAAAATCATATGAAATAATGTGCGTCCATGTGGGGCAATATTGCGAAGGCAAGAGGTTTTTGTCAGAACATGAATGATAATTTCAAGATGATGAAATGGCTCAAGTGAAAACAATCCCGAGAAATCTTGGACCTATTACTTTTCGTTGTGTTTCCACTGAATTCAACTAAATCTTACGTCATCACAGGACTGATAATGGTACCAATAATATTGACTATGTAGTTTTTATTATTGAATCTTTGACTTACTGAAGAAACTTTACAACAAGAGCTGTTCTACAGGAGATTATCTGACTGTCATACCAGGACAAAGTAATTTCCATAAAAAAATTTAGAGACGTCTTACCAACTAAAATATTGTTGGTTTCTATAATTATGTCATAAATAGAAATTAAATTTAACTGCTGTTAATAATGAAGTTCACTTTTGGCATGTGATTGAAAAATGAAAATGAAAATGTATATTCAAGAAAAACGAAAGTAAAAAAGAATATTCCGAGGCTGTAGTAAGTGCCATTTTATATAATTACTATCAAAATTAATGCGATATTATTTTGTGAAACTTAATTTAAAACGTCAATTTTTAGTATGCCGCCCGGTCAGTGTAAGTCGCCATATTTGCTTTAATGAGTCACGTGACCCCCTGCGCGTGACGTTTTCTTTCTGTGCGCATTGAACAGTCTCGGCGGCCTGAGAACGCTACCTTTTTTCTTTTAATCGCTGATATAATACATGTTATATTTTTCTTTGATCCATAACAAAAAAAAGATACTCCTTTTGTTATCTGTTATTAGCTTTTTTACCATTGTTGGCCTTTCACACTTTCTCAATATTTTCACCTGTTGCTTATTAAGTTTAAACATAGAGATAAAACGCGAATATTAATTTCATAAACTATTTCAATTTACGTCGAAAGTATTTGTGCTGAATTTGCAAGTAAAGCACATGTTAACGTAAATTAAAACAGGTTTCTCGATTGTATTGGTTAAAAACAGAACTTAATTTTGTCGTGAACATTTGAAGCAAATCTGTTCTAGACTGGTGCAGTTTACAAAAAAAACATTATAGTTACACTCACGGTATTTTCCTATATACGAGTCCAATTTCACTCATAGAAACCCCTCGTTGTATTCCCTTTCATTATCATCAGTTCAAAATATTTATTTTCTGAACATTTATGGGGTTGGTGGAAATATTCGTTTTGCATAATGACTTTTTACCGAGTTGTATATGCGTAAGATAACTAAATAATATCTTAGTTGAGCGTGCGCTCATGCAGCAGACTTAATCATACATTATAAATGAAACTTTTAAGTTAGTCACTGTGACAAATAATGTATACATACCATATGTTTCATTCATTAAATATCGTGTCCGTTTTAATCGCATTGATAAGTTAATTCATATGTTACCTCGTTCAGACAAAACAAGTGTGCTTAATTTTATGTAGACCGCTCTGCATATTATCATGCAATTATCAAATACAATTGATCAGTGACCACTATATTTTATTGAAGCAATGTGCAGTAATGTGTAAAAAACATAAGATAAAAGTAGTTATTTTCACTTGTGGCTACAAAATGTAGTATGCATTGGCATTGACACCCAGTTGAAAATTTTATAATTTAACTTTAAAATGAGCAAGTTTCGCAAACACTTTAAATTTGATGTTGCAGAAATGAGATACTTTTGGCACCTTAATTAAAATCGGTTACAGTTATATAAGTCCGTGACGAAATACATTAAAGATAAAATTTGATTAATTTTTGTTAAACTTATATTTTCTAATGTATCAACTGATTTGTATATCCAAATGAACACAATTTTTAACCACAGCTATGGTATAACTATCTTCCCAGTAATTTCATAATGTGTATGATATACTATAAGGTATATACTTTCAGTTAAAAAGTTAGTGCAAAACTCTGGTAAGTGCACTTACGTGACTTTTTGCATGTGATAAAGTTATGGCAAAGAGTCATGTAAGTAAAAAAGAATATGCTACAATTTTTGTTACTGAAATGAATGAATATAATCTTCTAAAGCAGTTAAATAAACATGATAAATACTAACTTCACATTTCAGTTTGGTATGAAAAGGAGTTACTTGATATAAACAAATCACTTTTTGTGTCTCCTGTAAATTTCTAAAGAATTCAGTTACATGTACAGTACTTGTTTCGCCAAGGTGACGATAGGTAACAGGCGAATCGATGTGCCGTCAAAAATGACGCCATATAGTGCCGCATGCTTAATAAGGTAAATAGATATCCGCGTACAAAATAACGCTTTGCAGTTATTCGCCTCTTGTAATATCTCGTCATGTTAAACTTTTCAGCGTTGTTACACTTGGGTCATATTTGAACCAGTTATACATGTAAAATGTCAATTTCACACCACCAACATTTGCCGTGGCGTTGCTAGAAAACGAAAAAAAAATAAAAAAATTAAAACAAACACAATGCATGCAATGTGTTCTTATACCATCAGGCAAAATTTCATAACAATCGGAGAAAATTCGCCTGACGTCGGACAAAGGTCGCATACTACCTTAAATGTGTACGCCAAACTATCAAAGATTACATACTTTTCTTTATGTTTTCCAGTGAATTACAGAGTTTTTCAGTGAAAAAAACTTGATAATCCACAGTTTAAAAAAAAATGGATAACCATTTTTGTTTTAAATTATTTTGCTGATTGAGTATAGCTCCGGGATTCATGGTGTCACGAAACACACACTTGTTAACTTAACAATTGTTTCAATTTATATCCTATAAATTGATGTTTTAGTTTCATTGGATGATAGAGATAGATACGACTTTCTAAATGGTGAATAAAAATACTATGATTCCAAATTGTCCTGATTATTTTGTCGAGAAAAGTTTGTTTCAGCGAAATATTCAGTTTATTTCACTCGTGAGCATCAACAACACTTAAATTTTAACTCTGTATTCACTTGTGAAATAAAATGGATAGTTTACTGAAACAAACAAATATCCTCTATTTATGATAATACAAATTTAACAATTTAATTATACAAGTTCAAAATTATCACGAACCTGGAGCTATTTGACATAAGAATCCAGAGTACCCGTTACCACAGTTGCAAATATAGCCATCATTTCGGCTATTACATTTTGTATCATACATACAGCTATTTTCTGCACAGAAGGTAGGTGGTATATCACAAGTTATTCCCGACCACCCATGAGAACATTTGCATGTAAAAGTGTTGTTTTGATTATATATGCAGGTGTGTCCATTACACAAAGTCACTGAGCACTGTGTGTAATCTTGATATCCTGAAAAAAATTGAGAACACAAATATATGGATCATCAACAGAAAGAAACAAAAGTGGTCTTCGTGTGATAGGAATAGAACTACAATTGCTGAACGCTTCTGCCATTCTGATCCGGTTAAATTCGCTTTGTTTTCCGTTTCATTATTGGCTGATCTATTCGGAATTTCAACTGCACGCGTACACATTTAAAGTCCCAGGATCATTTTTAATTTACTGATAAATTATAGTTGAATCAACTTACTGCTCGGATAATGATAGAACCATGCTCTATTCACACTAAAACAATGTTGCCACATGCCTTTCTTTTTTATTCAAGTCGTTTTGTCTTGAGAAATAGTTGTCAGATAGCCTTTCCGATTTAAAAAGCAAAGTTGTCACTAACTATAAACTCATTTTTTATACTGTTTTACTTAATAAGCAATACATGTATTAAATCTTACTGAAATTGTTTTCTCGAACAAAAATAAAAATGTGTATGGTCACTCAATTTAAAGATGAATTTTCACCAAATACCAAGCAAGCCACGTACTTAAACATGCAGTTGTCTCTGACCACTTTCCACTCTCTTGACACAAAATATGAATCGGCCCAACTGGTGCGAATCCTTGTTTACATTTAATCTGATATACTGATTGAAAAGTATTATTCTTGTCTGTACATATCAAATCAGCATTATCTGGCTGGATAGGGCTACCGCATTTTATTTCTAAATAAAAATATGAAAATGAATTATTTTATATTTAATTTAGCTTTACATACTTATATCAGTGCCCGTCTCCAATTAAAACAGATGCAATATTTTAAATCGAAAAATATGAATTTCGTCATACTATACCAATAGATACCCGATTTGTCACTGATCGAAATGTGATTCTTAACATAATTGTCGAAACAAAAACTTTAGTGTATCATTATAGATTTAAATTATACTAGGAATTCAAGACAATATTTACGACTCAGCTCAAAACAAATAATAGCAATTGCGATTTCACTAGTATTCATTTTAAATGACTGTATCTATCATGATTACAGTGCAAAGTCACTTGTAAACAATCCAAAGTGTAACGGCCGCATGTACCGCATTAATCCTTATGTTCTGTACTTAAATAAAAACTGTAAAAATGTTAAAACGAGGCAAATATACTTTCACATCGACTAATATCGTTCCAAACCGGCGAGTTAGAAGTTGATGAGGTGTATCGGCATGTAGAAATTCCACTACCGGAAAGTCTATATCCTTTATTGCAGCTGAAGAAACAAGAGCTTCCCGGGGCAGTTCCGTTTGTGCAAGTGTACCGCCCATTCTGCAGAGCTTGTATGTTTGGACACGATGGAACTAAAATGGTAAGGTATCTATAAATCAGTGTGGAAATTGATAGATAGATATGGAAAGTGATCCAATTCAAATCTTTGTAATAAAGAATCTATGAATCTTCTCTGTAAATTATGAATAAAAAACTGATACGATAATATTTATTAAACGATAATTTTACTTTAATATACTCACCGAATACTGTAAAATTGAAGAAACAATAATCAGTGAATCCGTTACTGTCAGTTGCAAGATAAGCTATGTTTTTCTTCTGTCCTGTTACCGAGCCAACAAATCTATCACCATTTGTCTGTCCCTTTATTTGCTCTACCCTAATGCAAAAGACAAACGACTTTTGGACACCTTGATTGACAACAGTAGTTTACCGAACCCTTTATTCGACTACTTGCATGACATATCATTATGTACATTCAGATTTGTACATAATATATACGTTTCAGCTGTTTGAAATTAAACGAGTGACTCAGTGCAGTTTTCGGACAGCTACATGATGGAGACAAACCCGAAAAGGCACATAAGAATGAATGGACAATGCAGGAGACAAAACTTAAGGTAGCCTCTGACCAAAGGTATTTTTTGTTCACTAATATTTTCAAACTTATCTATCTATGGTATAATATTAAGAAAGTATTTAACAATATATTTAATGCGTAAGTTATTTTGCAGTCCTTAAACGAGTAAAATAAAACTCAAGACGGTGCCCATGCGTACACAAAGACACAGATCAGTAATGCAGCAAAATATAATACTCATCAAGACCATATGAACACGGCTTACCGCTGGGAGTATCCCCTATACTATTCTAAAAGTGTTTTTTTGGATGTTTTATACGTTTACCTAAATGAGGGAACCAAACCAGATATTTCTAATATCTGTCTTCAAATTTATTTTATGTGTGCTATGATAATCTTCTAAATTATTTAACATTATTAAAAAAAGCAATGAACATTTATAAATTCAGTATATGTTTTGTAGGGGTTTGACCTTATAGTAAGTATTGTTAAATATAGGAAGATATAAATTATATTGAATTTAAGGACCTACTATTTTTGTATACTAAGAAATGACCGCGCCATCTTTTGTTTGGCTATATGTGTTTAAAGATGAAAGGGCATTTCTGTAAAAAAAGTAATGCATATGTTAACATGATTTCTTAACATGATCAGACAGATATAAACCTTTACAGAGTGTGTTCGTCTACATATGCCAGAAAAGTTACAACATGGCTCAGTTTTAAATTATTTCAGAAGAATTTAAGCATTGTTTTAAACAGAAGTCAACGTTTAGGAAGAAATTGGGTTTATGGTGGCTTTTAATCGAGTTATATTCGTTCCATAATAAAACCGATTAAGTCATCATAAAGAGCTTGTTGAGACAAATACAACGGTACCAAAATGTCAAACCCCCAAAAAACCGACTTACGGGGTTCTGGAAATAAGGCGACGATTACACAAGATAACAAGTTAATAAACTTATTTCTATATGACACGAGACAAATTATATTGATTCCACGATACATACTTAACGACGTTATTATGAACAGAACTTGGGGTAAACCTCACATATATTTATATATTTATTGAAATTGTCAAGAGCACAAGAAGACTGATTCTTAATAAGTTTATATTTTAAACCTTCTGATAAATAGTTAAACTACTTCACCTAGCTGGAACTCCCTTTATGTATGTAGCCACTGGCTCTGTCCACTTGACAACTATATGACTGGACCCTTGTTTTGTAAAGTAAATGTCATGAATATCGTGAGGAATACAGGGCTGTTGAAACTTTGGCGGCGCTAGGCGTTCTGTTGTGTCGCTTTCGTTAAACCCTGTACAAAATGTGTATTATTTTTTTTATTTCGTAGTGGTCAGTATGCTATACATTTGTTAATGATAAAATGATTTCGATAAGGTATTAATTATGCCTAATGTTCACAATTCTATATTAAATTAATGAATTGTTTTATATGTTACTTATCGCTTTAAAAAAATAATCGCAGGTAAAAGAGGGGATGATTAATTATTTTAAATGTTACTTATCACTTACAATAGAAATCGCAAGTTAATAACGGGATAATTAATTATTTCAAACGCTACTTATCACATGCAAAAGTAAGCGCAGGTACAAGAAGGGATAATTAATTAATTAAATACTTAATACTTACAAAGATTATCCCCGATAGATGACTGGATATATTCGGAAGGATTGACCTGTGTTTTTGTATTGTGAAACGCTGAAAAAAGAAAATATTACAACTTTTTTTAGGAGGAATAATGTTTTGCTTCATAATACATGTTTCTAATGACAAACAAGTTCTATGGCTTTTTCAAAGACTATAAACATAGATGTTAGTACTTAAAAATATGATATGAAACAATAATATTGATAAAATACATATATTAATTATTTAATTCCCTGTTTTACAAAGTGCACACATATAAATGTAAATAACTTGACTTGTGTAACCCCTATTTTATATATTGATAGAAATATGAAAAACACAAACATTGGGAATTATCTGTCTGAAAGAAAAGAGAAGTCAAATATTTAACATATTAACCTTCTTTCTGATGATTTAAAAAAAGATATTTGCAGGTTTAATGTATAAAGTATATTCTTATAACTTCTGTGGCAGTAAATATTGTTATTAACATGCAAATACAAAGATTTTTATCATATAAAAAGTACCAGTTGTAGTTATAGTAGAAAGTGTCCTACAAGTGTCCATCATATTACAACAACTTATTTTTCGAATTTTGTACGAGGGCTGATCCATATGTACAATTTCGGCAAAATGTGAAAGTTATAAATTACACATTCTCATTCCCTAGAAGTATTATCCTTTGGTTTTTATTATTTTAAATATTTTTGCATGTTTTGCTGCGTTTGCAAATCATACAGTTATATAGACACTATAAGTCTACTGTCTTTTGGTAACAGGTGATATCAGGTGAGGTAAATGCGAGCGGAAAGGCGAGGCTCTTGAAGCAGCATTAAAAGGGCATTTGAACAATGTTTGTTGTGACGGTGTTTTTTTATGTTAAAAAACAATAAAAGCATTTATGTTAGTTTTATTGTCTAAGATTATTCAGAATATTTCCAAACGATGTGTGCAAAAAAATGCTCTCACTCGCCGTTGTAAAATTCGAAACAGAGGCACGTTGGCCAGTTTGTTTTGATTGTTAGTAACTTTAAAGAGGTTCTTTAGATGACGGTGGTTGGGGACAGCGTGGTCTAGTGGCACGGCTCACAACTTGAAGGTGAAGGAAGCAGACCCTTACATAAAATGCATGCTA
>JAUMHA010005346.1:0-19606 GCA_032359765.1 Saxidomus gigantea
CGTTGAATCATATGCATCTCCTAGATTTGTTATAACATTGTCAAATACAAGTCTTTGATTAGCACCATAGATTGTGTCACTTTGTAGCGTTGCGAAGAAGGCAATTGTCCTTTCCGTTGGTACAGTCGTAGGTTGCTCTGTCACTGCAAATTAATCAAACACTACGATTTCGAAACGTCTCTCGACCAAATATATTATAACTGTTATTACGTGATTTCATATTTTCTCAATTAAAAACAATGAAATTATTCATACCGATATAGAAAACAACGACAGAGATTCTGTTCTTAAAATAGATTGACAACTGTATGTGTCAACACTATCATCGTTCAAACTTTCAAATGGCAGAAAGTACTAATTCGGTGTTGATACTTTGTTATATTACCTGATGTGGTGAGTTCTTCATAATTCATTTCAAGTTGATCAAGTTTTCTTTGCATCTCTTCCATTCGTATTTCCATTCTGATCATCATTTCTAAAGTTTTTTTCTCGTAGTGAAACTTAGAGCAATGCTCCTCTTCGCCTGATGTAAATCCAACAGCAAGAAAAAGTAAGTACAGAAACATGATTTTTAAGCCTGAGACTTTTATCCTGTACGGTGTCGAGCAAAAATAAAAAAGCTTACTAGTGTAACTCTCTGATACCATTAATGTCACAAAGCTAAGTAAGAAAGAAACTAAATGTTATGAACTACTTGAGTAGGGATTGAGACACAAATGAAGACACGCCTTAGTCAAGTGTCTTCCTTTAGACTATTGTTAAGTAGTGTGCATTAATAAAATGAATAATTGCGTTGTTATATGACGAAATTTCGATGACAAGCGTCAATATGTTTAAGTGTTTGGCTGTATGTTTAAGTGTTTAGCTGTATGGTCTCATGTTTCAGCAAACAAAGCTAATTACATTGTACCGTTTGTAAGCATTCATCTCCTGTAAACAAAATACTGCATACAATATTTTTGTGATCTGAATCGAGATGATACACAGTCGTGTCGAGAAACTGGTTACTAATTTTTAAGAAATTATGGGTAAGTTTTTGGAAAACATACCAGGCTTAGGTATGTATATTTCTAGTCACGTGTCCGCTGTATTCCGCGTTCGTTCGTCGTATGACGTCAGCATTTAATAAAAATAACATTTCCACTACACGTTATGACCACATCAGCTTAATACAGGATAACTATTCAAACGGCACCTCGTCCTTAACGATAGGGTCAATATGAACCGAGCTTCACATTAATTAACAGGTACTCTTCTGTAAGTGCACAAGTCCTTATGCTTCGCTACAGACTTTTGCCAACAGAGCTAAAAATGTAAAGTACTTTAAACAACATCTCCTGTCATTAAGTCAGTTTCAATTAAAGTTCACATGTTCATGGGATGGCATTCTTTTAGGATTGCTCAAACCATTCCGACCTGCTGCGATTCCATCCGCCTGATCTAAAATAGAAAAACTTTTAAAAGAAGTTCCCGCCTAAACTACTGACCAAAAATCCTTAAAACGACATTACATTCTAACAACTGGGTCAGTTTTTATCACACCTCACAGAAAATGATTACAGGATGTTCTTCTTTTTAATAACTCGAAGTATTCCCCTCGAATGCACTGGATATTATGGGCAGCTGAACTAAAAAAAGAAGAAGAATAGTGTTAGAGTAAAGATAGTGTTCCAGTTTTAACCAAACTTCAGAGAAATGATAATTTGACAGTTTCCTTTTAGAATTGTTGAAACCATTATGTTCCGCGACACAAAAAGACATTTCCTCCTTTACTGCTGGTGCAGTTTAACCAAGCTTGACCAGAGTAGGCATTACTTTGACAAGCGACCATTTGAATGACATCTCTACGATATCTTAATCACCGGACAATTATGATCCAATTTACCAAATTTACAGGAATGATCATTGGATAATTGGTCATAGTTGCTTCGCGCTCATGAAAATATTAAAACTGTACTACTTTTTGATGTATTCCATATCCACTCAAAACAAACAAATTTCCTCTATATGTTTAAACTCGTTAAAGAAATATGACCACTAGGGACCAGGGAAGTGTTTGATGCATGATGGAAAATCTTATCAACCGGACAGAGGATTTATATCACATTTATATTTTTATACCGTACTTGAATGCTTCAGATTTTCATATTTGTTACAGATATCCTCTGTCACATCTGTTGGACGACAGTGGATCATCATGGGCCTCTTGATATATTGCTCTAGAGGTTTATTAGTATGCTTAAAACAAATACATTTGATCGATTGAGTGTTAAAGATTCAGATCAGTGTGTATTCCAATGAAATTGTCAAAGATAACATAATATTAAATATAATATAATGTGAATGCATATCCTTTTTAGTCCAGTTGAGCTTATGCCACGGTGGTTTGTCCGTCGGCCGTCTGTTCGAAAACTTTTTCTTGATAACACCCTACAGGTAACAATTTTCATTTGATTTTTCTGAAACTTGTTTTTAAGATTGCCTGCAAGCTGTAGACCATCCCTTTTATTTTTGGGGTTAGCGGGTCATAGGTCACGGTTACAGAGATTTCTGTTACCTTTTCCTTGATAACACTCTAAATGTCACAATTTTCATTCAACTTTCATCACACTATTTCAGAAGGTTGCCTGTTACCTGTAGATGATCTTTATTACTTTTAGGGTCAGTTGGTCAAAGGTTAAGGTCACAATGACCTCCGTTATCTTTTCCTTGATAACACTCTATAGGTTACAATTTTCATTCAACTTTCATCAACTTGCTGAGAAGGGTGATTGCAACCTTTAAATGATCCCTATTGTTTTTGGGGTCAATTGGTCAAAGGTCAACGTCACATTGACCTGAACTTCGAAAAAATATTTCACTCAATATCTTGAGATCTATATCACCCACATTGTTCAAACTTTATAAGATGATTGGTTATACTGAGTAGACAATCCTTACTATTTTTAGGATCAGCGGGTCAAAGGTCAAGGTCTTAGTGACCTTTGTTAGCTTTTCCTTAATAACGCTACAGGTCAAACTTTTCATTTGACATTCATGAAACTTGCTCAAAAGTGTGCATGCAACTTGTGGATGATCCCTATTGCTTTTGGGGTTAGTGGGTCAAATGTCAAGTTCACAGTGACCCGAACTTTAAAAATCATTGCGACTCAATATGTTTAGATTAAATCATCAACAAAAGTTTTCAAACTTTATAGGATGATTGGTCGTACTGAGTAGATGCTCCCTACTGTTGTTAGGGTCAGTGGGTCAAGGTCAAGGCTACAGTGACCACTTTTAGCTTTTCCTTAAAATCATTCCAACCGATTTTTAAAAACTACTCAGAACAGTCCAATCAGTCCAGTAGAGCGATACTGGCCCTTTTTGGCTTCTTGTTCTTACATGCCCATTATCAGTTTCAACCCTTCTTTAAGAAGAAGTACAGTAGTTAAAGTGTCAAATTGGTGTATTGTGTGCAAAAAATGAAATTGTGTCAGTCAAAAGACTAATTTTACAAATAATTAGGCAACTCACGTCACTTTCGGGATAATCTCCTTCGAAAACTTTTTTTTATAGAATAATACAATGGCGGAGCAGGGCCTTTGAGTAATAATCGCCCCGGTAATAAAATAATTGCCAGAGGGCTTTAGCCCGAGGGCAATTATTACATACCGGGGCTGACTTGCAATCATGGCTTAAAAGTGAGTTATCAATAAAGGCCATGCTCATTCAACTTGAAATATAGCATGTAGTAAGATATGTGTTCTTGGCTATATATTAATATAATTATATTAATATATATTCCATGTCCATTTGTTTTCAACTGCTGTAAGTCGATCTGACTTGGCACTACATAAAGCAGAACCATATACCTTGGAAGACGGAATTAAAATATAAACAATATATCATTCTTATTCAACAAAATCTTTTTTACGTCGGTCTTTGTTTTCAACATTGTGGAGTTATATCTTACTTTCTATGAAGCTGTGAGTTTTTTCTTCGGTTACATGGCGATTCTCGACGCGCTTTCTGACTATTTTATCATCTAGATCAATTATTCTTTTAGCTAAAGACTCTAGTGTACGTTCAGCGTCAGCCATGTTTTAACCATGTAGTTACGTCACGTTTACACGTGCATGTTTTCCTAGAGCAATTATGTGATAATAGCCCTGCGCGTGAAGGGCCAAAGGCTGAAATACTTCAGGAGGACGGATAAAACTTTTTTTTTCTACAATTTGTAAAGCTTAATGATATTTCATGTTAGACGTCATTTTATTTTTGTATAATATGTAAATTTCCCCTTTTCACCGAGTATGAATAATGAAAGCAATGTCCTCAAGTTTCTTTTTTATAAATTGTTAAACAACAACAGCTGAGTATTACTCTGAGATTCTATGAGTCGATACTGATAGAGGCTACATGCATTGTTATTATGAACATAAAGGATGCAATGAATGAAATGTATGATTAACATAAACTTGGCCGTAAATAAGTATAAGGTGAACAACGACTGGATTCGAATTATAAACGTACATATAACCTCATATCATCTGTCCTCCTAGTTATCAAAGTGTGCTACCAGGAATGCTTTTAAGAGGCGCCGTATTGTAGGGGTAGTGCGTTGGACTAATAACCCAGAGGTCGTGGGTTTGTATCCCGACAGCGACATTTGACCGCGAACTCCATAATTTCTTGTGATCAGAACTCTAGGTAACAGTCATCGAGAATAATTAATATAGGTTGCAAGCATTTTTTCTACATTCGATGTAAACTAAATAAGTTTAAACTAAACTTAGTCTTTTACCAGTTTAAATTTTGGGGTTTAGGTTATGTCAAGAAAACTAGAGTATAATACTGTTCTACCGAAATATAAGCTCTTTGTATACGCACCAATGCAACATATCGTATTTAAATGGATAATAAAAGCTTAAAACAAATGATACACTACAGAGCACATCACAAACAGTAATAAATTGACAGGTTTATGGCCACGGATTTCCCTGTTACCTTGAAAAATTATTTTCAAAAAGTAAATTACTTTTAATGAACTAATCAACAAAACTATAATGGAGGCAATACAACTTATTATACAGTTTTGTTTCGTTAATTAAGTAATGTACATTTAATTCAGTTAATGGTGTAAACTCATAAGAATGGAGTACTCATTTTCACTTAATTTGTTACATTTAAAAACAATACATTCAATCAGAATAACATCTATTTTATAACATCATCAAAGTGAATATCACTGACTGATCTACACAATTAAAATGCATCTGAGTTCCACGATTATCATACAAACGTACATCTACAGTTTATACATTTTCAGTTTTTACTCTAAAGTCGGACACCACCAAAGTGTGTGTAGCCACTACCATGGTAGTTACCTCCTTCGTGGACATTTTTCACAGAAACGGTGTCATTTGTATCAAGTTGTAAGACCACTGTAGCATGTGAATAGAATTTGGCAATTCGTTTGTCATTTATTGCAATGTAGTTCCAAAGATCAACATGGGTCGCTCCGAAAACTGTCGAGAAGAAAACATATGTACCAAAAGTTGGTGCACTGAAAGTGCCAATCGTTGGATCATATGCATCTCCTAGATTTGTTACAACATTGTCAAATACAACTTTTTGATGAGCACCATAGATTGTGTCACTTTGTAGCGTTGCGAAGAAGGCAAGTGTCCTTCCCTCTGGTTCAGGCGTAGGTTGCTCTGTCACTGCAAGTAAATCAAACACTGCAATTTCGAAACGTCTCTCGGCCAAATATATTATAACTGTTATTACATAAATTCATATTTTCTCAATTAAAAAAAATGAAATTATTCATACCGATATAGAAAACAACGACAGAGACTATGTTCTTAAAATAGATTGACAACTGAATGTGTCAACAATATCATCGTTCAAACTTTCAAATGTCAGAAAGTACCATTTCCGTGTTGATACCTTTAGATTTTTTTCACTTTATTTATTTATAATTGAAATATTAAGATAAAATAATTGTATTTGATGTCACTGTTAAATGGCATTTAGCCTGTTTAGATAACATTTGACACGTTGCCCTCTCTAAATTTGAGTATGTATATGTAAATGCGAGAAATACTTTTAGTTGTTTAAGCATATGTTATATTACCTGATGTGTTGAGTTCTGCATAATTCATTTCAAGTTTATCAAGTTTTCTTTGAATATCTTCCATTCGAATTTCCATTCTAATCATCATTTCTAAAGTTTTTTTCTCGTAGTGAAACTTAGAGCAATGTTCCTCTTCGCCTGTTGCAAATCCAACAACAACAAGAAAAAGTAAGTACAGAAGCATGATTTATTTAAGCCTGATACTTTTATCCTGAACAGTGTTGAGAAAAAATAAAGAGCTTAGAAGTGTAACTGTCTGACACCTTTAATGTCACAAATCTAAGTAAGAACGAGAGTAAATGTTATGGATAGAGACACTATTGAAGACACGCCTAATCCAAGTACCTTCCTTTACAATATTGTTATATGAGGAATAACTGCGCTGTGATTGGATGAAATTTCGATGACAAGTGTTAGTATATTTAAGTGTTTGGCTGTAAGGTCTCAAATTTCAGCAAACAAACAAAGATAATAGCATTGTATCGTTTGTAAACATTTAGCTTTTGTAAACAAAACATTGCATACTCTTTTTTTGCTATCTGATTCGAAATGATAAACACAGTCAAGACGAGATACTGGTAACTCAGATAATTGTTAGCAAACTTAAATTTTAAGCACTCTTTTTGTACTTGTACATTTTGGAAAACGCACTTCATCTTCATTTGTCTTCAGTTGTCAGAATTAAATTCAAATGGCCTATACTGTTAAACAACTTGGCAAGTTTCAATGAACCATCAGAGGAATATATTATAATTGACAACCTGACCAATATATTGCTCTAATACACATAATGACCATCACAGGTTAACATAGGATATATTTAAACGACACATCGTCCTTAATGATAAAGTGATTTTGAACCAAAAATTACATTAATGATCAATGAATGGAACTTTTCTATAAGTGCCCAAGTTCTCGTGCTATTTTACAGATTTTTGCCAACAGAGCTTCAAAAGTTAACCACTTTAAACAACATTTTAAGTCATTAGACCAGTTGTAATCAAACATCACATGGTCATGGGAAGGTACTTTTTTAAAATAGACAAAAGAATTCCGCCCCGCTGCATTCAGAGACGCATGATCTAGAATTTCTCCTAAACAGCTGACCCAAAAACCATAAAGCGATATTACATCCTAACAACTGGGTCAGTTTTAATTAAACCTCAGAAATTGATATTTGGATTTTCCTGTTTATAATAGAACTCAAAGTATTCCGCTCCCCTGCACTGGATACTATGGCCAGCTGAATTGAAAATAGGAAAACGAATATTTTAATGACGTTTCTTCCAAAACCATGGTTTCAGTTTTCGACTGGTATAATTTTAACAAAGCTTCACCAAAATAGGCACTAAATTGCCTTAATTTTGAAATAGCTCAGATCAGACCTTTATGCTCTGGTGAAAATAATTGCCGCCAAAAGCAACCATTTGAACGATATATCTACGACATCTTAATCACTGGGCCAATTTTAATCCAGGAATTTACTGGAATAATCAGTGGATAAAATTGGTTTAGTTGGCTTCGAGACTAAAAAAATAAAACGATATTTAAATGACATCTCCTAAATTACTGGACCTTTAAAATATTATACAGTCACGTGCTTATTGATGGTCATCTTCATACAGAGGACAAATATAAACGCTTTTCTCTACTGCTCGCAATGGCTACTAAAGCTACAAATGGAAAATCTTTAAATGGCATCATATACAAGTAAACCCCAAAGTCTGATTTTGAAATGATAATTTAGAAGGTCCTCCGTCAAGATATATGAAATATATATATATTATATTTTAAATCGTTAAAGAAATATCACCACAAGGGTCTAGGTCAAATATGACAACATGGTTGGAAATCTTATCAACTGAGCAGATGATTTATATCGCATTCAGATACTTATGTCCCACCTAAATAATGGAGACTTGCTTATTTGTTTCACATCTGTTGTATTACTTCAGTGACATTTAAGGTAATATATTTAAACATATTTATTTGATCGAATGTGTGGTTCAGTTTCTTGCAAGTGTGTCGTCCAAGGTAATTCTGACTGATAACATACTATTACATGTATTCTTAATCTTTATATGTAACCTTGAACAAAATAACCAAAATTACGACGGACGTGAAACTGTTTCTACCTGTATTGACACGATACTAGGTTTAATATTTCAAAAATTCGCTTGAAAAGGAGCATTTTTGAGACAGATGTACAGTCAAACCTGTGTAAAAGACCACCTCTGAATAAAAAACACCCTGAGAATAAAGACCAGCAGGGAGATCACAATGCACTATGCATATATAGAAGAAACACATGTGAATATAAACCACCTGCAAACAAAGACCATATTTGTAGCTTCCCAACAGTGGTCCTTGTTCACAGATTTGACAGTATATTTCTTTAACGTTTACCTCAAGGACATTTTGTCTATGAAAGAAATGTTGTATAGGAAAAATATTAGCAAGTAGGAGGTTAGATAAAAAGATAGAGTTCATGATGTATATCTAACATCATAGTTTTTAAGTGACTATTCTTCCGGGTCTTTTGAAATATTTTGTTTCAAAATTCCATCTTTAAGAAGAAAATAATTGAAGAAAAAAAAATGTGTGCTAATTTTTAACATCGCATTCGAGTGTAACAGCCATATGTTCTGTTTTATTCTTACCTTACAAACGGTGTGCTTATTGATAAGCTTGTACCATTTGATCATGATTTACACTGTATTTCAGTCAGTAGATTTTCTCCAAACATCCCTTTGAACTCTAGTTTTTGTGATCCACTTTTTACACAAAATGACTGTCCTATTCTAGATATGATCAAACCGACTTGCTCCGCTACAAACAATGGCCGCCAGAGCTACAAGAAATATTTTAAAGGACATTTCCTCTGCAACAATTCGACCAGTTTCAACCAAACGTATCATAATGTTTATTGTCAAGGACTAATACTCTAGTCAATGTCTTTTGTCAGTTTTATTAGGTGTATTAGGTGTATTCTTTGTAAATAGTTTATATGTCCAACATTTGTTTTACAATTGGCATCCCTCGTTTGTCTAAGTTAACCTCAAGTAGTTGAAGGTGGACCCTGTCGGGGCTTTGAACCCGACACTTCTTTCAGAGGTACCTTAGAGATTCAGTGCGATCGTCATGTGATCTAGATTAATGTGTAGACATTTTGAAAATTAATTGTACCATGGTTAGTTAGTGACCTCTGCACTGGTCTAGTACAGCTGACTTGTCCCAAATACAGGAGGAAATTTGATATGGATCCAAACCCACATCTGGGTAAATGTTTATGGGTATCAGGGCAAGTCCACACACCAGAATAGCTTGATATACCGGACATGATTCCTCTGCTCCGAGAGCTTTGTAGTTCATCATGGCTGGAAAAAAATCAAATGCTGGAATGAATAAAAACCCTGGCTTTAAATCATTTACTTCCCTCAAATTAAGAACATGAGGTAATGACTGTTATTTCAGCAGAAAGAAGCATAAGCCATTATACAGGCATCAAAATATATTTTCAGACTCATGAAAGGACTGCAGACCTTCCTTCTCTCCTTCTGTCCTGGATGCTTTACCTAATGCCAAACTACAAACTTGAATACCCTTGCTGGAAGCAGAAAGTGCCCCTTCAGTGGAAACCGGCACTCTTTGATAACTTGGCCAAGCAATGTGCTAAAGGAGACCATCCACTCAAAAGTGGAGAAAACTCACAGTGATCAAACACTGACCAAAATGGAAGAGACAGAAGAGTGACTACCATCTATATGGCCGATAGGAACATGTTACACTATTCCGATGGGACACACCAGCAAAATACAAGCTAAATTGAAGCTGTTCCGATCGATTACCGGAGTTTTTATGTGGTATGTTAGTCCAAATGGAATAACACTTTCTTTAGTCATATCCCCTTTAAAAGTGGCGAAAGGAAAAGAGTGTTACCATCAACAACCACTCTAAGACAGAATGTGTGCGACAGGAAGGAGCAGCTCAACCAAACCACTGCCTTCGTTGCTGTGACCGGGATGAAGGAGAAAAGCCAGCTTGCCAGCTCAATCAGTTGGGAGTTCCGGTAAAAGTTTGAAAAGTTACAATTTGGCCTTGGGATGACCAAGAAACCTACAAAAGCCAACAGCTTTGAGAATATTTTTTTCAACAGTGAACTATATTTGTTAAATGATGTATTTTGTTTCTTTTAGTTTTGTTGATGACACTGGTCGCAAGCTACGTTGCCGATAACTTTGATTCCTACCTTATTTTTATAATTGGAATTCCGTAAGCTCTGCAATTTTTTCAAAAAGAATAAAAAGAAGTTGCATATAATTTTTTTAAACATTTTGTTCTCTATGAAATAATTATTTTGAAGGTCATTAAAGGACGAATAACATCACTGTTTTTTGTTATTTTGTGCAAAACATGTCTTATATGCCTGTAATTTCAGGGATCCATTACCTTTTGTATTGCAAGGATATAACGAGCTGAAGTGAAAACAACACAAAGAGTTCTGTGCACAATGTTTATTTGGCTATCATACAAAAAACCAACAACTCGAAATAGCACTAAGAATAAAAATGTTAATTTCATTAAGAGTTCAAAGGTTGTTTTAAAGGGCTTTGCTAACAGCACGACAAAACATGTGTTCAGTTGGTAAGGCTTGCTTTCCGTTTGAATAATTGTTAACAAGTCAGACATTTACTAATGAATTGATTATTTTCATTACATTTTAATGTATACGCACACACACGCACGCACGCACGCACGCACACACACACACACACCCACAAATATATATATATATTTACCTACAAATACGATCTCATACAAACTGTTTGGCAAAAGGTCTAGATCATTTGACAGACAGCAAGCGGCCTACAAGTAATGTTATAATAAGGTGCTTATTGAAGAATATGCATTGAAATGATATTAAGCGCTGATCCCGGAAAGATACTTAAGTTTCGATAATTTTCAAGAATCTTCACGAAAATGATTGCAGTAGAACAATGAATTATTCATTTTTATAGACAAAGAAATACAAATACTTTGTGCCTGTGGACTGATACATAGACATGTGGTTTTGGTCAGCTGAAACACAGATTTGTTAAAGTTTTAATCGAGTATAATTTTCTTTTATATTTTAAGCAAGTTGAGTATGTTTAATTAAGTTATTGATGTAAACTCATAAGAATCGAGTATTCATTTTGACTTAAGCTGTTACTGATAAAGTACATTTAATAAATAAAATACATTCAATTCGAATAACATCGATTTTACAACATTTCAAAGTTATCAAAGTGAATAACACACTTGGAAGATGCAACTAAGTTTCATGATTATCATACAAGCGTACATCAACAACTTAATATACATTTTCAGTTTTACTCTCAAATAGGAAACCACCAAAGTGTGTGTATCATCACCCGATATTTTACCTCCTCCGTGAGTATTTTTTTACAGAAACAGCGTTTTTTTATTCAGTTGTACGACCAAAGTTGCCGTTCCATCATCATGGCGACCTTTTGTACCATGCGAATTGATATTGGCAATTATTTTTTCATTTACTGCAATGTAATTCGAAGTTCAAAATCTTTGCATTGCCTTTCGTATTGAAATGATGTAGCGAGCTGAAGCCTAAACCAATACTAAGAGTTGTTTTTTTGGTTATTGTTGCTTTTAAATCTGTCAACGAAACATTTCTATTAAGAATGTTGAGTATTTTCTTCTGATAACACTAGCAACATTTATTTTTACTTGATGGATAAGGCTTACTTTCCGGTCAGACAATTACTAATTGCTTAATTATTTCCATGATATGTTAATGTACGTACACACATGCATACATTCACAATCTCATACCAATTGTTTGGAAAAAGGTCTAGATCCTATGACAGACTGCAAGCGGCATAAAAATAATGTTTGATATGGTGTTTATTGAAGTATTTTTGAATATGCATTGAAATGATATTTAGCCCTGATATCGGAAAGATATTTGAGTTTTGATAATTTTCAAGAAAATGATTTCGGTAGAACAAGAAATTATTCATTTTTATACACATAGAAATACAAATACTTGGTGCCTAAGGACTGATACATAGACATGTAGTTGCGGTCAGTGGAAACACAGATTTATTAAGTTTTAATCGAGTATAATTTATTTTATATTTAAAGCAAAGTTGAGGGAAATGTGTGGCCTGCACAAGGTCGAACCCGATACCCTGTGCGAACATGGCGAATTCCTCTTAATGAACTTCGCAATTACTGAGACACAAATATGTGGTAGATGTACATTGTCCCAATATTTGTAGCCAGCAACATGTTTTTAATGGAAAAGCTTAATTCAATTTCATAGTTATCTGTTATTTTATTTTGTCAAAATATGTGAATTTCCTCTTAATACCGAGTAAGGAGGCAGTCATCGAGATTAATTAAATTAAGGTGCAAGAACTTGTTCTAAGATCGCTGTGCAATAAATAAGTTTAAACTAAAATAAACGTTTTACCAGCCCTGCCAATTAACGGACAAGCCGGTAATATACACTCGTAATATCCCATCATTGTACCCCAAGTTAAATAAGAGAGTGTTCGCGTACAGTAAGTTAATGTATTAGAACGTGCTGATTTGTGATGTTATTAAGTGACGTTAAGAAGTGGCATTTGGGTATCATAAGGGCATTTGACGGTTTTCTTACGTTCAGCCGTTAAATGAATTGAAATTGGAACCTTCAAATTTTAAAAAGGGAAAGGTAATAAATTGTTATTGTTTTGTTATCATGGTATATGGGGGTATATATTACCCACCTCGACATAATATTACCCTCGCCTAACGGCTCGGGTTATATTTATCTAGGCGGGTGATATATCCCCATATACCACATCAAAAAACAAATAACATATATTGCCGTGCATCCATTTGTACATGTATATGTACAAATGCAGCACACGGCATTTAAATGGACATTAAAATATTTAAACAAATAAAACACTTCAAAGAACATCACAAACAACAATAAATCGACAGGTTTATGGCCACGGGTATCCCTGCAACCTAGAATAATTCTTTTAAAAAGGTAAATTACTTTTGATGAACAAACAAGTACTTGTAGGGAATATAATTTATTATACAGTTTTGTTTAGTTAATTGAGTTAGTTTAACTCAGTTAATGATGTTGTTATTCATAAAGTGCATTTAAATGAAATACCTTCAATCACAATAACGTCGATTTTATAACATTGGCAAGATGCATCAAAGTGAATATCACTGACTAATCTACACTCTTAAGATGCAACTGAGTTTATCGAATATCATAGAAACGAACCTCTACAGCTCACACATTTTCAGTTTTTATTGTTAAGTTTGTGACCACTAAAGCGTGTGTAGCCAAAACCATGGGTGTAACCTCCCACAGCTAAATTTTTCACAGAAACGGTGTCCTTTTTATTAAGTAGTAAGATCGCTGTAGCCGTTCCATCATCATGGCGACCTAATGCACCACGCGAATGGAAATAGGCAACTGGATTTTCATTTACTGCAATATAGTTCCAAAGTTCAACATTGTTCGTTCCCATAACTGTCGAGAAGAAAACATATGTACCAGCAGTTGGTGCCCTGAAATTTCCAGTCGTAGGATCGTATGCGTTTCCAACGTTTGTTACAACATTTTCAAATACAATTCTTTGATTAACGCCATGGAGTTTGCTATTCTCTAACGTTGCGAAGAAGGCAATTGTCCTTTCCTTTGGTTCAGTCGTAGGTTGCTCTGTCACTGCAAGTAAATCAAACACTACGATTTTAAAACTTCATTATATTTTTTTACATCAGTTCATAATTTCATAGTTTAAAAAATTAAATTATGCACACTTATATAGAAAACAACGACATGAAAACTTAAAATAGACTTAAATTGCCCTTTAGACAGTTTGACCATTGTATGTGTCAACAACGTCATTGATCAAGCTTTCAAATGGCAGAAAGTACCAATTGCGCAAATTATTTACTTTATTTATTAATGAGTGAAATATTTAGATAAAGCAATAGTATTTGATATCTATGTTAAATGGCATGTAGCTAAAACTATATTGACTATTTAGTTAACATTTGACACGTAGTCCTTTAGATACGCAAAACAGCTTCCTTTAGCTGTTTAAGCAGATGCAATATAACCTGATACGTTGATTTCTTCGTAATTAATTTTAAGTTAATCAAGTTTCATTTACATGTCTTCCATTCGAATTTCCATTCTTATTATTATTTCTAAATTGGATAAAATTGCCTGCTGAAATAACATTTTTCACGTTGCCCTCTATGAATTAAGGTGCACGTTAAAGTACACTTTCAAATGTATTTTTACCTGATGCATTGAGTTTTCTTTCCATCTCTTCCATTCGAATTTCCATTCTTATCATCATTTCTAAAGTCTTAGAGCACTGCTCTTCTTCGCCTGATGCAAATCCAACAACAACAAAAAGTAAGTACAGAAACATGATTTGTTTAAGCCTGATAGTTTTATCCTGAACGGTGTTGAGAAAAAATAAAGAGCTTACAAGTATAACTCTCTGACACCTTTAATGTCACAAATCTAAGTAAGAACGAGACTAAATATTGTGGTTAGAGACACGCCTAATCCTAGTATCTTTCTTTACAATATTGTTAAGTAGTGTGCATTAATAAAAGGAATAATTGCGCTGTTATTGGACGAAATTTCGATGACAAGTGTCAGTATGTTTAAGTGTTTGGCTATAAGGTTTCAAATTTCAGCAAACAAACCAAGACAATAACATCGTATCGTTTGTAAACATTCATTTTATGTAAACAAAACATTGCATACACTCTTTTTGAGATCTGATTCGAGATGATATACATTCGTGACGAGATACATTGTACTGGTAACTAAATGTTTTAGTACGTTATTTTAACCAAGCTTCACATATATGAACATTGAATGATACTTTTCTATAAGTGTTTCACTACAGATTTTTGCCAACAAAGTTAAAAATTTAAGACATTTTAAACAACATCTCCTCTTCAGTATTTAGGTCAGTTCTAATAAAACTTCACATGTTCATGAGTTGGTACTATTTTAAAACTACTCTAACCATTCTTCTCCGCCGGATTAAAAGCTGTCTGATCTAGAATAAGAAAAACGTTTAAAAGAATTCTCCTCTTAAACAACTGTCCACAACATCCATAAGACGACATTACATCTTAACAAATGGGTCAATTTAATCAAACCTCAGCAAAATGTTCGTGTGTTAAAATAACTCTGCTGCATTGAATATTCCAGTAAAGGGCAGCTGAATTTAAAATAGCATAAATAAGTAAATTATTTTCTTCCTAACTCACTGTTCTAGATTTTACCAAATTCAGAAAAAGGATGATTTGACAGTTTTGTTTTAGAATTGTTCAAACAATTTCGTTCCACAAGAAACACCGACATTTCCTCATGTATTACTGGTACAGTTTTAACCAATAACCAAGCTTGACCGGAGAAGGCACTAATATGAAAAGCCACAATTTGAACGATGTCTCTACGATATCTTAATCACTGGCCAATTTTGATAAAGCTTACAAAAAAAGGAATGACTGGATGATTTGCCCAGTTGGCTTAGAGACCGAGAAAATAAAACGATATTTAAATAGCATCTCCTCTTTAATTACTGGGCCAATTTTAAAGAAATTATACAGTCACGAGTTCATTGAATGGTTCTCTTCTTACAATGTCCAAATATTTACGTCTTTCTGGACTGCACAGAATGGCTGCGTGAGCTAATCAAAACACTAAAAATACTGGTGGTACGGTTGTGTTGACATGTGTAAATTAAGTTCAGGCAAGCAATAGTGAAATGCTCAACTCCAAGAGAAATACTGAAATGTTCAACTCCAAGTGATAATTTCAAGACGTGAAAATGTTAACTCTAAGACGTGAAAATGTTACTCGTTTATTTTGTGAGATTCTGTTAAACTTCTTAGTGAGATTTGAAACGCTCAACTCCAAGATACTGAACTGATCAAACCCAAGACGTGAAAATGTGAACACAATATGAATACTAATGTCATGAAAATGAAACTGATTTGCAGTTCTCTCAAACTTGGGTTTCAGGTTGTAAATTTATAAATGAACTTGCATTTAGTTTCAATTAATGTTTGAGTGAAATGCTAGAGCATTCGAAATTTAATACATGTACTAAACAGCAGAGTTTAGTTTGGAGAAACTATTGTCAGTTAGAACTTGATAACTTTAGTTCAATCAGCCGTGCTACCCTAAACAAACACTAGATGAGCATGCTAACTCACAGTAATGTTTAAAAGTATTAAATGTAGACATTTATCTGTGCTGATTTTTATTTCAGCTCGAATTGGTTACTGCATACCAAAAGTGATTTCAGTACGGATAACGAAACTGTACGGACAGGAACGTGTCAGAATGTCATATTTCAATCCACCGCCATAGGCGGAGGGATATTGTTTTGGCGTTGTCCATCTGTCCGTCCGTCCGGAGCCATTACTAAAGAACCAATAGATAGAATTTCATGAAACTTAAATAAGTTTACAATAGCATAATGTCACGGCGCACGCGCAACTTTCGTCAATATTGGCTTAGTTTCTCCAGAGTGGTTGCCCTTTAATTGTTATTTTCTTCTATATTCAATATAAAAACATTATCAGTCTATTTCTCTAGAACCGGTTATCCAATTCAATTGCAATTGGCTAAAATAATTAAATGATCACCTTTTCTAATATCAACACCTGCCCCTTCCCAACCCACCCCCAATTGAGTTGAGATGTTTTCCATATCCACGCAAAACAAACAAATATCCTGCATATATATTTAAAATCGTAAACAATATGGCCACTAGGGACCAGGGCAGTGTTAGATGCAAGATGGAAAATCTTATCAACCGGACAGAGAATTTATATCACATTTAAAACCCTACTTTCAGATTTTCTCATTGTTACAGATATCCTCTGTAACATCTGTTGTGCGATAATGGGTCACCATCACTCTCTTGTAATATTGCTCTAGAGGTATTTAAATTTAATATTTAATTTAGTAATATCCTTAAAACAAATACATTTGATCGATTGAGTGTTCCAGATTCAAGTCAGTGTGTCGTCCAAGGAAATTGTGAAAGATAACATAATATTAAATATAAAGTGAATGCTTATCATTTAAGCTCTACTGGACAAAGTCAAGTAGAGTTTTTGCCATGGTGGTTTGTTCGTCGTTCGTCCGTCTGTTTGTCCGTAAACCTTTTCTTGATAACACTCCACAGGTCACAATTTTCATTTTGCTTTCATTAAACTTGCTCAGAATGTTGCCTGCAAAATGTAAATGGTATCTATTATTTATGGGGTTAGTGGGTCAAAGGTCAATGTCACAGTGACCCGAACTTTTCCGCCCAATTCCTTGAGATCTATATCACGCACAGTCTTCAAATTTCATAGGATGATTGGTCTCACTGAATAGACGATCCCTACAGTTTTTGGGGTCAGTGGGTCAAAGGTCAAGGTCTCAGTAACCCGAAATTTGAAAAAAAAAATCAGCTCAACACTTGAAATCTATATCACCCAAAGTCTTCAAACTCATAGGAAGATTGGCCTTACATAGGAGTTTTTGATCAGTGGGTCAAAGGTCAAGGTCACAGTAACCCGAACTTTGACAATCTTTTTCGCTCAATTTCTTGAGATCTGTATCACCAAAAGTCTTCAAACTCATAGGATAATTGGTCTCACTGAGTAGACTATCCCTTCTGTTTTGGGGGTCATTGGGTCAAAGGTCAAGGTTACAGTGACGTCCATTAGCGTTTCCTTAATAACACTCTACAGGTCACACTTTTCATTTGAGTTCCATGCTCTTTAGGTTGCATGCACCTAGATGATCCCATTGTTTTGGGGGTCAGTGGGTAAAAGGTCAAGGTCACAGTAACCCGAACTTTGAAAATCATTCCGGCTCAATACTTTGAGATCTAATTATTAACAACAGTCTTCAAACTTCATGGATGATTGGTCGTACTGAGTAGATTATCCCTACTGTTGTTTGGGTCAGTGGGTCAATGTCAATGTCACAGTGACCTAAGTTAGCTTTTCCTTTATAAAATTCTAAAAGATTTTCACAAAACATACTCAGAACAGTCCAGTCAGTCCAGTAGAGCGATACCTGCCCTTGTGGGTCTCTTCTTCTGTGACACATACTGTCATCAATTGTTTTTGTATTGAAAGGATATCGCGAGATGAAGTCAAAACAATACTAAGAATTATGCTCACAATTTTTATTTGACTTTCATACAAAAAAGCAACAACTAAAAATACTCAGAATAAAATAGTTAATTTCATAAAGATTTTAAAAACTGTTTTAAAGGGGTAATCGCATTGCTTTTCGTATTGAAATGATATAACGAGGTGAAGTCCAAAACAATACTAAAAGCTTTGTTTTTCTGGTAAGTGTTGCTTTAAAATCTGTCCAAAAAAAACTTGCTGTTAAGAATTTGGTCTTGATGAGGATTTTCTTCTAATAACACGACAAAAACTTTTGTTCAGTTAGTTGGTAAGGCTTGCTTTCCTGTTGAATCATTTTTAGAACGTCAGACACTTACTGATTGCTTCAATATCTTCATGATATTTTAATGTACATACACATACATACATACACACACACACTCATACAAATTGTTTGGCAAAACGGCTAGATCCTGCAAGCGGCCTACAAGTAATGTTTGATAAAGTGTTTATTGAAGAAGTTTTGAATATGCGTTCAATGAAATGATAGTTAGCCTTAATCCCGGAAAGATATTTAAGTTTTGATAATTTTCAAGAAAACAATTGCGGTAGAACAAGGAATTATTCATTTTTAAAGACATAGAAATACAAAAACGTGGTGCCTATGGACTGATATATAGACATGTGGTTGCGGTCAGTGGAAATGCAGATTTATTACATGTAAGTTTTTATCGAGTTTAATTTGTATTTAATATTTAAAGCATAATTGTCACAGGTGAAGAAAATGTGTGAACGAGGCCGTGAACCCGGTACCCTTTGCTAATAGGGCGAGTGCCTGCTAATGAACTCCGTAATGACTGGGACACAAATACGCGGTAGCTGTACATTGTCCCAATATTTTTAGCCAGCATTTTTTAATTGAAAACGTAACTGAATTTCATGTAAGATGTCATTTTTTTTCCTTCAAAATATGTGAATTTCCCCTTGATAACGAGTAGAGAGTAATTGATTTAAGTTGCAAGAACTTGTTCTACAATCAATGTAAATAAATAAGTTTACACTAAATTAAAATTTTTACCAGCTTTACCCATTAACGTTTATATTTTTGGAGTTAGTTAGAGTATAATACTGTATAACTAAAACATAATATATTGTAACGCAGCCCTTTGTAGAAATGCAGCACGAGTAACAATAAATGCTTAACTCAAAAATACAATACAGAGCACATCACAATCAATAAATATAGAGTCGATAGGTTAACGGTTACGGATATGACGGTTA
>JAUMHA010005457.1:0-10049 GCA_032359765.1 Saxidomus gigantea
CCTTGGTGGGGCTCGAACCCGCAACCTCCGGGATGAGCGGCCGACACCTAAACCTCTACACCACCGCTCCCCTTTATAAGTCTATATGAAAATCATTGTCCTCCTGTGTGATCAATTTTGGTGTGATCAAGGACCACTAAATGGTGATGTTTATCCAGCATCTGAGCTCTGTGTTTTGCCTTGCTTTGCTATTTTAATACCCCGTAACAACGACGAATTTGGTATGCGGGTGCACGTCATATCAAATAATCTTTGCCAGAATTGAATGAGACTTAGTAGGAGTGATTGGTACCAAGCCTAGTTGTGCATGCCATCGGCAGTGCTCGTTCGGATGTTGTTTTTCTTCAGAATAATGCTTTAATTATATTACAAATAGGAAACACAATTTCGTATCAGCATCTGCTCTTACAGTTTTATATCTAAGTTTTCTATGTTGGCATATTAACTACACAGCCATGATATGCAGACTGATGTGGATGAAGTGAAACATTTTGTTGATGTCACAAATACTGTCAGAGTTATGGCCCTTCCTGTTTTTGGGAATATGCTACATGTTACATAAAACATATGGGCTGGATATTATAAGATCCTTAAGACGTCAGTTCTAGTTAGTCTTGCAGTCATGTTGTTCAGTGAACCGAAACCATTTGAGCAGATTCAACGCAGCTCGATGACAGTATGCTACCGGCCATCATAGCATAAATTCCACGTAGTAGGTTATAAGAAGTGATTTAAAGCAATTGTGGATGACGTTCGACGGACATTCATCGAACCTAATAGCTCACCCTGAGCCTCTGGGTCACGTGAGCTAAAACCTTAAGTCAATACTCAGTCTAGTAAGCTATTCCATTGTCCATAAAAATAAACATATTTATATTTTTATATTCTGACAAACTTGATTTCTTAAAATGAATAGGCACGCCAGGGGCTGACAAGTGTTGAAATAAGATGAGCATTTTACTGAGTAATTACTTAAGTACTTTCGTGAAACCGGGCCCAGGTGTAAACAATTGTTAATGGTTGTCTGGATACAAGACATATGTATATTGTCCTTTGATATGAATTATGTTAGAGTAAACCTATACTTTATAGTAGTTCTACGTCTGTAAACAAAACATACCATCGGGTTGTTCGCGTTGATGTTCCCTGCGTCCTGATGTAAATGTCAAAATATCTATTTATAGTAAACTCCGTATGTAAATGTCCAAAATATCTATTTATAGTGAACTCCGTATGTAAATGTCCAAAATATCTATTTATAGTAAACTCCGTATGTAAATGTCCAAAATATCTATTTATAGTAAACTCCGTATATAACGAACACATTGGGACTAATAAAATGTGTTCCTTAAATCGGAGTTTGTAATATCCATATGTATTATTCTTATAAAAAAAAGAAAGAGGACAAACCGGCAAAGAAAATGTGTTCCTTATATCCAGAATTTCGCTTAAATCCTGAATGGTTATACGCCGCTTTGTACAGTTTGAATTTGTTCATTATATCCGAAGTATGCTATATCCACATAGCAGTTCATATTAACTAAAAGAGCGAAAACTAGTCTCAGAAAATAAGTTCCTTCTTCCGGAATTTCCGTACACCAGGAATTACTATATACGGTGTTTAATGTGAATATAAAAAAGTAGTATGACATTGGGAATGTACATTTTATAACTTATTAAAAAGAAGTAAAGGTATGTCGTTAAACTTTTGATATTTGTTTAATATGATATCTAATCGTATTTCAAGTATGCATTGATGTCCGTGAGGTATTTTCACTGTAATTTAAGTTAATAAGTTATACTAGCGACAATTTTGGGGTTGTTGTAGTAACCTTTGGTTCTAAGGCGTTCATACTTTGCATTATTAGACAATTTTCTTCACGTGGTAGATTCGAATCTAGTAAAGCTACAGTAGTATCGTACTCAGAGCGTAAGTTTCGTATCTAGCACAAGTAGTTAATTTCCAACTCTCCAAACCACCTAATTATGTATTTGATATCATTGACTACGAGCACAGCATGCCTTGAAATAAAAAGCATAAATGGCCCTTATTTATTCCAGTCTAAAACTTATCTACAAAATGCATTCAATTTGCAAGTTTTTGTCTTGAACTATAATAAATATTAAAATTATTTTTATCTAAATGTTTTCAAACCCTTATTTCAAAAACAAATCATGGGGCAGTCTTTTCTTCAAATCGAATACAGATTACCGAACTTGTGAACAATTCACTAATTTCTATTTCAAAACTGGACAACGCTTTTTGACGATACATATTTGTCCATTTCGACCAAACATTCCGTTCAACAATATTAAAATCATAAGTGATAAGGACGTTTAGTAAGTGAGGTGCAAGATAGTGTTGGATTTGCATAAAAAGTGTGAAAAAAGGCAAACAGTTTTAAAATGACACATTTCCATCAATAAATACATAATACGCACCTGGATTATGTAATGGATGAGGCCTGCCATAAAATGGATTACGTCTTGCATGTTGTCCGGGTCTAGGAGGAAATCTACCAAGTCGTGGACGTGGAGTAGTCATCAGATTTCCGTATTGGTCTACCTGTTCTGGTCGATAGAGAGGAAGACCCTGGGCCACTTGAAAAGGTAAGTAAATAACATATCACATTTATTGCAAATGCACAATACCATAATACAGATTAATAAACTAACCATAGCAAAGGAAGGCATTAGTAAAAGGAAAATCATGTCCTTAAAAAACTTTGGTTTGACAATCCGATTAAAATACCTCCTTCGAACTAGTTTGCTCTGACAATCCATTAAAATGGAAAATTCGACTTAAGGGCACTCATATATATATCTAACAATTTATTTTCTCGAAACATAGATTACGTGAACGGAAAATGATAAATAAACATCATTTCAAAGAAGAACCACAACTAATCAATATAGAGGCTTTCTGTAATAAATCGCATACACCCATTAATTGTACAACAACAACTTAACATTAGATTATTGAATGGTTTACGGTACTGCAGTATATTTTAAACCGCTGATTTTATCCATAATGACTGGGACTGAACATGAGGCATCTTTCGCCACAGGTTCTTCTTTGAAATTGTATTTATTTATCAGTTTACGTTCATTGAACACATAATATATGTTTCGTGAAAAAAATCTTCTAGATCTAGGGCATGTCCCTTTAAATGAAACAAGGCTTAATACACAACTTTGGAAAGTAAGTCGCAAATACAATAAACTTACTTCTAGCTTCGTTGATATCCCCGAGTAAATCTGGATCTATCGTTGGTCGAGGTGTTGTTGTCGGTAATGTAGGTGGGGGTCTTGTAGGTCTTGTAGGTCTGGGAGTAAGTGCAGGGGTTGGTGCTAAATAATTCAAGATCAAACTATGTTAATGTCAAAGAAACTATTACTTGTAAAACGCGTATTTAGCCGAGTTGCGAATAGAAAATGCTGAATAATTCAAGACCAAAAAATATTACTTTCAAAAATATTGTAAAAGCTATTAAACAACCGTATAAAATTATCAATAATATAATAAAAGATGATGTGAAATCCAGCAAAGTTGACGTTATAATGAACCTTTCCTAACAGCCACGATTTATGTGTACACACTGAATGGTACTGAGCAAATACTATTGAATTTCCTAACATAAACAAGATATGTGGTGATATTTGGGGATATCTATCCTCATTTATGTTTTTATTAATCATTAGTTTCTCTCAAGGGCGTTAACCCTATTTCTTTTGAGATGAAACGTTATTTGTCTTCCAGAAAAAGATCACATAAAATATGATACGAACCCTCTTCAAAAGATGTTGAAATCTAGAAAATCTGATTGACAGTGTGTTACATAGCTTCAAAAGAGTAGTTGTGACACATATATACATAATGTTAAGTTAAGAAGTGTAACAACAACCAAATAGTCCAGTAGATCGTTAAATACCGTTTTCTTACAGATTGATTATAGTAGATTTTACGAATAAATTACCTGGGGTTACTTCAGGAACCGGTTGTGCCTCAACGGCCGCTGGGGCACCTGCAGGATTAGGAGGTGGGGCCACCTCTGCCGCTGCTGCAGCACCTTCAGGATAAGGTGGGGGTGCTTCGGCCGCCGCAGCAGCACCTTCAGGATAAGTCGAGGGTACCTCTCCTGCTGCTGGAGTACCTTCAGGATGAGGAGCTTCGGCCGCCGCTGCAGCACTTACGGGATTAGGGAGGGGTGCCTCTCCCGCCGCTGGAGCACCTTCAGGATGGGGCTGTGGGGGAACCTCGCCTGCTGTTGGGGCAACTTCAGGAGTAGGAGCTGGGGATGCCTCGGCCGCCGCTGCAGCACCTTCTGGAATAGGTGGGGGTGCCTCTCCGGCCGCTGCAGCACCTTCATGATTAGGTGCGGGTGCCTCTCCGGCCGTTGCAGCACCTTCGGGAATATGTGCGTGTGCCTCTCCGGCCGCTGCAGCACCTTCAGGATCAGCTGGGGATGCCTCGGCAGCCGCTGAAGCACCTTCAGGAGTAGGTGGAGGTGCCTCTCCGGCCGCTGGGTTACTTTCTGGGTGAGCAGGTGCTGGCGCCTCACCTGCCGCAGGGCTTACAGGGTGCGGATGCGGGGTTGCCTCAGCTGCAGTTGAGACATTAACAGGCTGGGGATAAGTAGGTGCAGCACTTGCTGCTGGAGTACCTGTCGCTGGGACACTTGTATGAGCATGCTTGGACGTCTCACTGTGCGCTTTGATAACCGTAGTTTGCGCGTGTGGTGGCAAAAATGTTTCCGGATGCGATAACGTCACAAGTTGTACATAAGCAGGGTTTGTTGTCCCTAAATCTGTCGTCTGTTGAGGAACAGTAGCTGTTGATTTTACATGGGCGGCCTTTTGTGTCGGTTGAGAAGTAACATGTGCGGACTTTATCCCTTGCGTTTGCGGTTCTGTTCCGCCTCCCGGAAAATGATTTTTATACATTAGCATAAATTCTGAAAAATATAAAATGGTCATTCTAAAAACTTTTTTTGTTCAATACATTTATACTGCAAAATAATATTGAAGTATAAATGTATTGAAAACATGTTATTAAAATTATTTTTAAACGAACGAAAAACGTTTAAAAATAATATATCAACATCAATACAGTTGCATATGTGTTAAGCAAATAACCGTTTACACAGGTGGACATACAGAGCAGTTGGCCACTTAAAACTTATGTACATGTCTTTTATTAAAATATACCAAATTTAATACGATACTTTTAAAAAAACTAAATGTGTCCTAGTGTTTTATTGTCAGGAGTTTGGATAACTAGTAATTAAATCATGAGTGCGTAACACGAGTGATTTAATTTTTCGCATCCAAACGACTGGCTATATTTTATTTAACGATATAATATACTAGTAGGCAACAATTTATTATTTTGATTCTAACACGTTATTTTCTTTGAAAACTATTCCAACTTTAAATAACGCGTAGAAGTACATCATTGTAATCTAAAACGCGAAATATGATTGGACTCTGTTGTTTGCATACTTTACGTCTTTAAGGGCACGTCGTCTTTGAAAAAAACGTGCTGTATTTTATCGTAAAATAAAATACAGGCTTTTCCCTGTATATTTATACACTGTCAGAAAAAGCAGCCGCTTGTTTTAGAATTACTAGTAAATACAGGTGACCACTTTCATAAGATTTCAAATAAAAGAAATAGCTAACTATAATGACAGACAAAAGGGACCTTACTTTACCAATTAACTTCTAATTTATTACATCCTTTGCATTTTACAAGAAATTCGGCTGAAGAACCAATCAATGTCTCTGAATATCAAATGGTTTTTTCCTGTAGGCAGTCAAAAAAATCAACTTTATTACTTAAAACGGGGTTATCCTATAGGGGCCCCAAACGGAAAAATGTTACTTAATATACACGTATGAACGAAATAATACACACTGACACTTTTCTGTAAATAGAGGGAAACGAAATAAAGTTGTGTTTCTTTAAATTTTGAGTATATATGTATATAAAATATTTACATATTCAGACCATACCTTGAAACAGCTCTCGTTTGCCAGCAGCCTGTGCTCCTGGTGCTTGTGTTTTGTGTGTAGTTGGTTCAGCTAAAGATAACACAGAAAAAACGAGAAGAGGTGAGTTATTTAGGGAATCTTAGCATCAAGATTTTTCGGACATTGATAAACATCCTGGGTAGTATACGCGATGATTTTATATTTGCTATTTTCGCGAAGTTTCCATTTCTAAAATTTACAAATCTCACGTAGATATTCATTTCACATAGATTAACTATAAGAGACTTCTCCTTTCGCGAAGTTACAAATCGCGAATAAACGTGTCTAACAGCTGACAACTTGCAAAATTTGCGTTGCACGAAAGTTACCCAGTTTACAGTAAAACCATCGATATTGCTGTAGTAGATACTGGTGTTTACAGAGGAAATATACCTCAGTGTACCAAGCACAATGTTAGCATTTAGAGTATAACAATATTCATTTCCTAATAAGATACAAGCATCATCAACAAAGTATGAAAAGTGGAATCCCAGTGCTTGTATCTTTGCATATTTGGATTCATTTATGTCACAGTAAAACATTTACCAAAAACAGAAAAGTCGGATATCGTTTATTTACTGACGTATGTATTGCGGCACCAATAAACAAATCATATCAGCAACGCAGTAGATGTGCGTTAAGATTATCGTTAATTTATGACATTTATATAAAGCTGCAGACATTATGATTATTGTTAAACTCTTCATCACACAATATTATATACAATCATACCATAAATAGCATTGTTTACATCCATATTAGCGTAACTGCTCAAAACGCAAAATTGATTTTAAGCAGGTGATTGTCATAACTGAATGTGTAAGATTAATGTCGTGAATTGTTCAAAATGCAAAATTTATTTTAAGCAGGTAATTCTTATAAAAGATATGTACGTTTAATGTCGCGGTATATTTGCCATGTCATTATTGGTTATGAAGTTTACATCTATTCACTCGGTACCGGATTCCAAATTTAATGTAACAAGATGGTGTTTAAGCAATACGTCATGAAAGTCAGAGCGTGCCAAGAATGAAAAGGCTTAAACGACTGCCAAGAAATTCTTAAAATCGGAAGGTCCTAAAAGGATGTTAAAGCTCAAATTAAACGCACATATATTAGATAAAATGACATCATAGCAGAAGTCAAAGACCAAGAATGTTATTAAATATACAAGTATTGCATTTCACACCAGCAAGCAATCATAACATTAAGTTAAAAGTTTACAAAATATTATATGAACAATTTAAGACAAGTAAATACTTAAAAAGTAAAGAAATGATAGCAACATGTTAAGAGTGTCCACAAATGATAACGAGACCCTTGTCAATTACTACAGCTTTCAGAAAGAACAAGAAGTTCTAACCAATCATTGGCGCTATAAATAAAGATACGTAAGCTCAAAGCAAACCGTGTAGCAATAAAATGATGCTAAAGCACTACACTAACAATATAAGTAATTATTCAAGCGTTGTTACTGAAACAATCAGAGAAACGTTAAATGAAAGTATGTCATGCGGTTGTAGTGTTAAAAGGTGAACAAAGTTTATAAAGCAAAGCAAACGTTATTGATTAGCCACTTTAAGCATTCAAAGACTTGGAGATTATAAAAGTTGTTATTACACATAATGTTATTTCATTACAAAAGACAGTGACAACAAATAGAAGTAAGATTTTAAGCTGCACACCTTCAGATTTTGGTGAAAAGGTATGGTTTCTTCGAATAGTCTGAAATTCTTAAAACATGCTATGTTGATTTTCACTTGTGTTGTCGATTGTAGCAATTACTTTTAAATTTTATGTGTTGATATAATTATTATTTAGGAGAAAGTGATCCTTTTGACCAGAACATGTGGGCAAGCAGCTTTGAGATTGACAAAATTAGTGACCTGGGCACTGAAACTCGGGTCGCTTTAAGTTCATTGTGATTGTTATTGAAGAACTTCTACGTGATATCACACACAAACTGAACTACCAACTATACATGTGCTCTTAAGGCTGACTAAGTAAATGAGTGGATACCCTGGAAATACTGAGATTTCTTTCAATATGATGATAATATACCTCGTTGGGTTTGAAAGAAGAGTTTTGGTCGCCCTTCTGTTGGCGGCAATGTCATTTGTGAAGAAATGTTATTCCCATTTTCTGGTATCCTCCTTTCAGGTGTTGAAACAGCGTCCTTTGAGTAATTATTGTCACCTAGCACAAATATTATTATGATAAAGTCTCAAAGGATCTTGTGTATCTACACGTTTAGTAGAAAATCATCAGCAACATAATGACAGGTTTGACGAGACAGTTTATGGATATGCATTCGCTCAGACAAATTTGCAGACATTTAAGGTGTGTACCAAATTATTCTAATTGCTATCATTTTGTACCCGCGTAAATGTTCAACCAACAACACATGTCGGTTTGGCACGGCAGCCAAAGGTTATTTAAATATTTCTTTTCCATTCAAATTTGGTTATCCTTAAAGTATAATAGGTTGTGATGTTTGATTAAACGAACTAAGCAAATGCATTTGCTCAGTCTGAACAAGCAAACCTAGACCGGAAAAATAATGAAAAATGTTATTTTAAAGGGTTATAGGTCTCCAAAAAGAAAGAATGACATCGTAAAAATATACCAATAAATACCTTGGTTTATTTCTGAACTTCAGAGAATATGCGGGGATCACGCAGCATGCGGATTAAAATTGCAAACTTGATTTCCAAGCTATTGAGAATTCGCTTTGAATTCATTCGGAACGTAAGTGCCTCATTGCTATAGGGGGAGTAGTCAACCCTGGTATAACTTATTGCCTAAGTTGTTCCCAGTCTGTGAAGTCCATGTAATAATGCTGTAAGTTAGCGACGTTAACTTCCCCTATTTAAATGGCGTTTGTCTCTTCTACAATATGTTTTAGTGTTTACAGTTTATCATACACATAAATAAAACAAAAAAGTGTCATGACCAGGGAATCTTATCATGTAACCTTGGTATCGAAAATTAGTCATTGTAGTATCAGAGCGAACGCCGTTCTCTATGCACACTTCAGTCCAACAGAGTAGAAGTGTTCTTCCGCAGTCATAAAATTATTGCAGCTGACTTTTTGTCATTGAATAACTTCTTCAGGTTTAGAAGTGTTGAAATATCTACTGTACATGTTCACTTTAGTCTGACTTAGTAAATGAGTGGATACCCTGTATATATTGGAGCTAATTCCTTTCAATATGATGATAATATACCTCGTTGGGTTTGAAAGAAAAGTTTTGGTCGCCCTTCTGTTGGCGGCAATGTCATTTGTGAAGAAATGTTATTCCCATTTTCTGGTATCCTCCTTTCAGGTGTTGAAACAGCGTCCTTTGAGTAATTATTGTCACCTAGCACAAATATTATTATGATAAAGTCTCAAAGGATCTTGTGTATCTACACGTTTAGTAGAAAATCATCAGCAACATAATGACAGGTTTGACGAGACAGTTTATGGATATGCATTCGCTCAGACAAATTTGCAGACATTTAAGGTGTGTACCAAATTATTCTAATTGCTATCATTTTGTACCCGCGTAAATGTTCAACCAACAACACATGTCGGTTTGGCACGGCAGCCAAAGGTTATTTAAATATTTCTTTTCCATTCAAATTTGGTTATCCTTAAAGTATAATAGGTTGTGATGTTTGATTAAACGAACTAAGCAAATGCATTTGCTCAGTCTGAACAAGCAAACCTAGACCGGAAAAATAATGAAAAATGTTATTTTAAAGGGTTATAGGTCTCCAAAAAGAAAGAATGACATCGTAAAAATATACCAATAAATACCTTGGTTTATTTCTGAACTTCAGAGAATATGCGGGGATCACGCAGCATGCGGATTAAAAATGCAAAATTGATTTCCTAGGCTTTTAAGAATTTGCTTTGAATTCATTCGGAACACAATTGCCAAAGTGCTATAGGGGGAGAAGAATAAACCTAGTATAACTAATCACTTAAACTGTTCCCAGTCTTTGAAGTCCATATGATATGCAATAAGTTA